>PVIW01005021.1:0-116327 GCA_004026585.1 Noctilio leporinus | reverse complement strand
TTCCTTCTTTCCTTCTTTCCTTCTTTCCTTCTTTCCTTCTTTCTTTCTTTCTTTCTTTCTTTCTTGATGAAGACTTCAGCTCCATCAGAACAGGGGCTTAGTTTTGTTCACAATTGTATCATTTAAACCAAAGCCTGGCTAGTGATGGGTCTTCAAGTATAATACTTATTGAATATATATATTTTTTGGAAACACTGTCTCCTCCAAAGAATCCTGTTTTAAATATGGGACTTCCTACTGACTCACTTGTACAAATTATCATTGCTTATAACAATATTATAGAAATTATAGGGTATATAGAGAGAAATGAAAGAACATGTGATACAAATATGAGATTCACTCACAACCAACAGCATCTTAGAAATAAAATGGTAAAAAAAATAATAAATAGTAAAAACTGTAGCATGTACTGAATGTCATTTATATGCCAGGCATTGTGCTAATTATTTAATGTGCACTATCATACTTTTTTGCCAATCGAGGAAGGTACAAAACCTGGGTTACTGTTTATATTGATAAGGGACTTAAAGCATAGAGAGCTTAGGTGGGATGCCCAAAATCTGATAGGTACTAAGCTGTGAAGCTAAAACACAGGCTGGTAGTTTAATATCAGGATCTACACACTAAACTACAATAGTATGAAGTTTTTTCTACATGTGAAGTAAATCAAGATAATTCTATCTGCTTCAGTACTTCATTTTATAGAGAAAAAATTAACGCCAAGAAATAATGAGTAATTCAGTCAAGATCTTATTTTCTACTTGACTTTGTTATTACCAAAAGCAAAACACATATTCTCTTGCCTCCTATATTAAATAAGCATGTAATCAAAAACCTTCCCTGCCCCTAGAAGCCCTCTCTGGCTACTCTGGCCTTATCTGAATGACTTTGCCCCTGCCCCTAAAAACTAATTGGGTAGTTTACTCATTTGTTTAACAAAGATTTGGGAACATAGGCATATATGGTAGATACTCATTCACAGCACTTTAAAGGGCAGGAGGCAAGGTCATTCAGGGCATGTAACCATGTTGATGACTTTAGATTTGAAGTACAACAGGAAGCCACTGGAATATTTTATGGAAAGGATAGAAAGTTGTAAGAGATAAGGAGATGTATAAAGATAAAACCTTATTTGCTTTTCCAGAAATTCACTATGTGGAGAACAGATTAGAGGAATAGAGAGCTAAGGATTGAACCAGGGAAATAAAAAATGAGCAGATTGCAGTGACGTAGGTAAAAGGTGATTGTGGCTTACACTGGGCTAGTGGCAGTGGAAGCGAGAAACGTATGAGTAGGTTCTAAGAAACATTTAGAGGAAGAAAGTGTAAGACCAGCAAATAAACTAGATGTGGGGGCGAGGGAAAGGGAGACAATAAGATGACTATTTCATCTCATCTTACTGTGTAGGTAGTAGTACCACTTAAAAAGAAGGGGAAGACCCAACTGGGTGAAAGCCACTTGATATTTACTTTATCTCATTCTAGGTAAGATCCATTTATTATTTCATTTACATAATTATAGAGTACCCAGTCTGTATCTTGTAGCACGCTAGTAGAAGAATCTTGTCTTTCTTGTAACTGTCAACTTGCATCAAATTCCCAGGTTTGGAGGTTAATTTTTGAACTCTAATGTATGTATATATATGTATATATAGTCTCATTTGCAGTCACTTATCTGTGTGTCCATCCTAGGTTAATGGAAAAAAGATAATAATTTTTATTTTATGTTATTTGTGCCCATCTCTAGAATTCATTTTCTTTAGGCATTCCAAATGCACCTGAAACATATCATGTGACCTCATTGTCACACTGTCATTATTTATTGATTTGTTTCTGCAACTACAGCATATTCTCATGGAGGGGAGGTACCTGATTTATCTTGCTTTGGTGCTATAGCCCCAGCACCAAACAGAGTATTTGGCACACAGTAGGCCCTTCATTATTATATTACATGGAAGATTAAAAGGCAAGAGGCCTATAACCATGTCTAACGATAATCTTTAATTATCTAAATATTCTTTCTTATGCTGGATTATTTTACTACTTTAGACATTATTGGTGTATATATTTAATAGTTGATCTATAACACTCCAAAATCATCCTTTAGACCTTCTAGTCCATCTCAGTAAGATACTAAGATTTTTATTTATCTTACTCATACACATAACAGAATGGATGCAATCTGTTTAACAGTTTCTATGCTTTATAGGAGTATGGTACCATTTACTGTTCAACACTCCCCCCACCCAAATAAAAAATCTCTCAGTAAATAATTTTTCCTGGTTTCCTTGCAATAGGGATTTATAGGTCTATTTGGTTTTTATACTATTATCTCATAACTTCATTAGTTTGCCAAATGGATTTGTGAATACAATTCCTATTTTATCTCCTACAGTCTGAAAATTTTACAAAGTCATATATTTTTGTCTTAGGCAGAACCCTGTAAAATCAGCACTATATCCATAACAACTTTTGACAGTGAAAAAGTTTATTTTCTCTGTAGTCTGTAAGTAGATCATATATCTCCAAGCAAGAGGAATCTCATAACTATAGATGAAAATAAAAATCCATGTTTAAAAGGAGTATTTCTTGTGGCTGAAGTTAACAAGGCCCTTACATGAAGGAAGGCTTTCGGACATTATAGCACACCTCTCAGCCTGACAGCCTTTCTTAAAGTATGACGTGAAGATTTCTTACTGATTATTAAATAAAGGAAAAGAAGTAAAATAACATAAAATTAATGTTGCATATATCTATGTGCTTGTATATATCTATATATCTTTATGCTGGCATAAATATGCCAGCCTAGAAAAGGAAACTTTTCCAGTCTTTTGGGAAGTCAAGGCTCATGACCACCAAGTTTCATTTACCCAGCTTTTGCGGTAGGCTGATTTCTAAAGTAAGACAGATGGCTTACTTTGGTAAAGACCATGTTTAACAAATAATTTTCAATAACTGATGCGGCTTCTTAGGTCATTGGTAATAGGAGGATAGAAACCTTACGTGTCTCTCAATCCATCCCTTCCTCCCCTTTCTAATCACACCTACACTTACGGTCATTGTCCTTCTTCAGAGGACTCTCCCTGGATTTCTGTAATATCCTATCTTCACTGCCAGTATGCAAACATGCCCTCCCTCAAATATATGGTTTCCAGGGAAGCTTTCCTAAAGCACTGTTCATTTTGCCGTTGCTGGCTCAAAATCTTTAACAGTCCCTTGTTGAATTCATGAAAGAAGTTCAAATAAACCATCTTAGCTTTTAAGTCCTTTGTGACTTGCATTCCTTCCACATTGCCAGCTTTACTCACATCTCCATGAGTCCACAGCATGGTCACTGGTTCTCTACCTTCTTCCATGCATTTACTTGAGAGTAACATGCTCTGTTACTCTGACAGGAAAGCCTTTGTTTTTAATTAAGGGATACCTCAGGTTCTATAATAAAAAGACCCTAAAAGTACCATGGTTCAATAAAGCTAGACATTGTCTGCAGGTAGTAGGGGTGGTCTGTGGTGGCTATGGGGAGCGGCTTCATGAGACTGTCCACAGACTATGCTTCTTCCTCTCTCCTTGCTCTACCATCTCCTAGGAATTTTTCCTTAAATGCTGGATGGAAGATGGGCTGAGAAGGGGGACAGACAGGGGAATGTATGCCCAATCATTTTGTGGACAAGACCCTACAATTGTACATATCATTCCCATTCTCACACCACTGGCAAGGGCTTCATCCTGGAGCCCTATCTCCCTGCCAGTGTGGCTGGGAAATGTTGCCTCTAGGCCAGCAGCCACCTGTCCTGTTAAAACTTGGGGATGATGAGGTGGCAGAAAGGGGGTTCTATCCCTAAAAAGAAAAACAGTCAGTAGGCTGGGTCCAAATATTAGTGTCTTCATTATCTTTCTTTAGTTTGGATCTCTAGAAACTGCCATTCTTCTACAAAGTCGAAGTCAGTGACTCACTTTAGCCAGTTTTCTTTCATCCTATCACATGCCCTTATTCCACAGCCATGTAAATGCAGTAGCAACTCTTTCTCCTCTAAGATGTCATAGTTTTTGGCCCTATTAAGGAATTTGACACATTTTGACTTATACATACTAAATGTAGTTTGTAAGAAAATGTTGTGGCCAAAAAAAAAAAAAAAGACAAATGTGTGTTGCTGATAAATCTTCCTTCATTGTGTTATTTCACATTCAAAGTTGTGAAGACAGTTTGTGTGTGACAACTTCTTTATTCTATACCTCTAGAAGTGATATATGCAGGACAAGGCACTCAACGTTGCTTCACTCCGTATATTGATAATTTATCTTAATTTATTATGAAAGTAACATTTGAAAAAGTAATACCCATAAATTTGAGCTACTAAAATTAGAATGTTTAGGAATTATTTACAAAAAATAGTACTGCAGAAGTTTCAGTTAAACAATGCATATGTCCTAAAATATTATTGAAAATACTTTTGAATAATGATGTTTAAACAAGGCATATCTGTGTTTTTTATCCTCTAGTAATAATTTGCCAAAAACAAAATCCTTCAATAATACTGATGGAAAATTATACCTTTTTAATTTATTTTTTTGTACTTTTTCCTCATTTTTGTTTTCTATTCCTGAATTTGATTTTACTCCATTAGCCAACATCTCATGTGAGGTTTATATCTTCTTATTTTGACATAATTAGTTTATGCTTTCACACAAGCTGAGAACATGAAACAACAGCTTCAGTTCTATTGTGATAAGATATTTTATTTCATTTCATGATGTTTTAATATCAAACACCTATTTAACATTTAGTTGTATATCACAGTCGATTAGTTAAGTGCTAGAATTTCACTGTTAAAATATCAATTTTGAATATAGCATACCAAAGAATAAAAAAGTAAATATGCCTATTTTTCTTTCAATATTGAACTATAAATTATAAGCAGAGAGTCATTGAGTCATTTCCTTTGATTAATAACCCATCTGATGAAGTATAATGAGTATTTACACATTATTCTATATTGGTGAGTACTCAAAATGTCTGAAACAATAACTATTATCAAGCCAAATTAAGAGAAATTTTATGTAAGAAAGTCAAATGATAGGGGCATTTTATATATATATATATATTTATTTCATATGAAATATTGAATATTTCATATTCAATATATCATAAAATTCCTTTGTCTGAAACTCAGAAAAATTATAACAGCTTTCTATTAAATTTTTATCAAAAAGAAATTTGTGTCTGTCGGTAATTTGAAATCTAAATGCATATAATAATCTGAGGGAATTATAGTAAGGGTAGCTTCCAGAGTAAGCTATAAAAAATGAATATACTTTATTTAAACATGTATGTAATTTTATTTGAAACATATTATTTTGAAATTATGTTAAAATAAAACTTAAAATACATGCAATTATAAGACTAAGCCTTTGATACACTTAATAATCATGTTTTAAAAGGCCATAAAGCTGTAGTTAATACTGAATATACTTTTAAACAATATTACTGTTTTGGTCCTTTCCATATAATTTTTAAAAATCCACTCAGGCAAACTTTACCTGAGAGTGTAATTGCTGATTTTATTGGCAAGCATAAAATAATGCATATGATCCATCTTTACTTAATTATTTGAGTCACAAACACAATTAATAAATCATCTTTGAAGTGCACTGACCATAATCAGTATATTCTGGAACAAGTCCAGGGGGCCATTAATCAAAACATGCAGAAAGGAAAGTGAGAGGCGCAGCCTGAACAGTTAGGTAAACACAGAGTGAAGCTAATAAAAACCTATCTCGGTTTAAAACCACCACTGTGTTTACTTTTGCAACTAAGATAAACATTATGATAAAATTAAAAAATGAGGTTTGCTCATGATGACCAAAGTAAATACACAGCAATTGCACATACATTTTATGTCCCTAATTTGACACTAAAGAAGTTTAAAGTTCAGTAACCAAAAATCTTCAAGAATTAGACATCTGAATTGGATAAATTACATTCTCCATGTGAATTAAGCATGCACACATTTCAAATATGTTGAGGTTCAAATGAGAAAGAAAGCAATAAATTGTTAGGGGGTTTTAAGGAAATAGGTGTAAGTATAAAAACAGGTTCTTTTGAAAGACTAGAATGGCCAGCTACCATATTCTAAATTGGCAGGTGTAAATGGTTAAAATGTAAAAAAGAAGTAATATTTGAGTGAGTTGGAAATTAAATTTTCAATGATTAATAATATAAAATATAGTAAAATACAAACACACATATATATCATATTAATAAGTCATTTTTAAAACCTGGATTTCCAGCTGTGTTATTTACCCCCAAAATTATCTTATTGATTACTAAACAGAAAGAAGATCCACTGAGTTAACACCAGAAGGGTATGGGCTATCCTTATTTCCTTGAGAATTAGGAAAGAAAACACTCCAGGACTGAAAATTCCAAGGAATAGGTTTCCAAGGTGTAAAAATAACAGTCCATCATATTCCTAGGGTGTCCTACTGAGACCTCGTCTGACCCTCACACTCACACTGAAAGGTAGGCAGGAGGTATCACCAACCGCATCCCTGCACCAATAGAGCTTTACAGTTCCATCTCTACTGTGTTACTGCGTAGAAACTTTGAACAAGGAGTCAAGCCTCACTGACACTCATATTTATCCAAGTGTTCAATATTAATTAAAATATTTATTAATAAGTATGGATACAAGCAGAGTCCTACATCATAGAGTTGGGGTGAGAACTGAATTAATGACACTTAAGTACTTAACACAGCACCTAGCAGAGAGTTAACAAGTACATTATTATTGTTATTTTTGAAGTAGTATAATAAAATAGCTCAAAACTATGGTCTTTGGAACAAAATGTCTAGATTTGAAATCTCAGAAGTGGTATTTGGTTTTGGGCAAGCTATTTAATCTTTCTAGGTCTGTGCTTCCTGATATATGTGATGGCAATAGTTAAATCAGTTAATGCGTATAAAAGGCTTAGCACAGTATCTAGAACATAAGTATTAAATGAATGTTAAATATTATTATTATTAATATATTGATCTAACATATTATATAAATACAAAGTGTCAAACAAATTAGAGGGCAAATGATAAGTTAGGAAAAACAAAGATTATTGTTTTTATAAGTAGATCTTATAAAACAATAGGAGAGCAAGATCTCTAGTGAAAGTCAGCTGAGGTTCTGAACATGAGTAGATAATAAACAAAAAATGAAGTTCCAATAATCAATACATACCATAAAAATAGCCTTATGCGATGGTTAAGCATAAAAATCAAACAACGAGATATTACTCAGTTATTGCATACTTTAAATGATCTGGCAATGATCAAAATGAATTGGAAAACAACAGAACAGAAGGCAAATACTGCTGTGAGAGTACAAATTGTTACAGCCTTCTGGAGGGATTCTGGCAAAACACAACAAAGGGAGAATGCATACATATGCTCTCTGACCTTGTGATTCCACTTTTATGGGAACTCATTTTAAGGAAATAACAGTCATATGTGAAATTTTATGCAATCGTATATACACCATTCTTTTTAATAATATAAACATGGGAAACACCTACATGTACAGTCTAGGAACTGGTTAAAGAAATTATGATCCAGTTATGCAATGGAATAGTGTATGTATGAGAGGTTAAAGCAATGTAGAGTGCCATGTAATGGTGGCTGGCCCCCAGTGGGTGGAATTACGAGTTTTCCCTTTGCTCATCATTTTATGTGCTTTCTGATTTTTTGAAGCATGTGCTTCTTTTATGATTAAAAAAATAACAAATAAAATAAATCTCGTTTTAGTGAAAAATAAATGGATTCCTTCAGCAAGTAAGTGGATAGACTGTGGAATATCCAGACAACAGAGGTGAGGAAATACTGTGCTAAAATATGCTGCATCTTTTATTGCTCCTTGTAGCCATGTGGATTATACAATTGTGTACATTTGGCTAACAAAACCATAAACTTAATCTAACCTGTGTGTGTGTGTGTGTGTGTGTGTGTGTATGCTGTTTTGCCACCTACCACTCACCTAAAATGTAGCCACACAATTACTTAAGGGGACCACTTAAAGATTCAGAATTCAGCCCTGCCTGGTAGCACATAAGGTGCTGGCCTGCAAATCCAAAGGTCTCTGGTTTGATTCCCAGCTAAGGCACATAACCAGGTTGCAAGTCAGGTCTCAGCCAGGTCCTTAGCTGGTGGCAGATGAAAGGCAAACATACGTTGATGGCTCTCTTCCTCTCTGCCTCTGTCCCTTCTCCTCTCTAAAAATAATAAAAACCTTAAAAAAAATTAAGATTGCACACAGCTAAAACTTCTTCATTACAGTTCAAAGAGCAACATTTGTGAAAAGTTTTAATTTCATAATATTTTTAATGTTGTTGGGAATAGTGTATTAGAACTCTGTGTTTCAGAAGACCCCCAGTACATAGAAGACTAAATCATGTATGTGGGCCTCACATGAGATATGTGAAACTATTTATTTTTACTTGCTAGCCTGCAGAAGCAGACTATATAAAATTATCTAAAGACTATACAGATCTTTGTATTTTTGGCCCAAATTATTCTAACAGTTTTACCCTGCAGTTGAACTGCTCATTTTAGGGGTATACCTACATGTTCTAGTATTTTTCTTGAAATATACTTAATGCCTAACACTCTGTAATTATGGTAGAAAAATTCTTACATTTTTAAAATCATTCATGTTTAAGAATTTTGAGAGGTCATATCCCAAATAGGGCCCTGCAGGATGTTATACCAGAAATGTTACTAAGCCTTTTTGGGAAAGGGGTAGGCAGATAGCAGGAGGGTGCTATGTTTGAAGTACATTTGAAAAGTAACTAAATGAAGTCAAATGGATTATTAACTATGGTTTTCTCAGAGATTTCAATTTGTAAATCTCTAAGTTTGGAGGGTTTGGAGTACACGGAAGTGTGGGAGCAATGCTATAAAGCAATTTTGAAACTTAATTTGACTATGGAAACCTTTTTAGGGTACCAGTTAAGACCTTTACCTAGTTCTACAGACATAAGTCTGTGAATAAAAAATACATACATACATAATAAATTCTGGACTCAGTATCATTGAACTTCAACCAACATCTTGACTTTCTTCCTTCTTTACTTACCCAAGTCTCAGAGTTGGAGGCATTTTGTTCCTACCTGTATATTTAGCTCATTACCCAGACTAGTGCTTTTTCTAGTTAAGGATCATTAAATTAAATTAGAGTTGCTCTGATCTGCAATAAGAGCATGGCACTGCAGTTTCGGTAATTAATCCTGTATGATATATCTCTATTTGGCTCCCTATTTTAGTTTCCAATATAGCCCATATTTGGTTGCATCTTGGGTTTGGTTTCCATCATGGGAACCTCTTCTGGGGTCTGAAGTCCCAATTCTGAGACAAAATTTTGTTTTATAGGACCCTTGTCCTAATTCCAATTATCACTTAAAACTAATTTCCTTTCAAGAAAGAGAATCTATAGAAATGAGAAACAAAACAGCTAGAAGAAGGTAAAACAGAAGAATCTCCAAGTGAGTTGAAATGGGCTGAAATAGCTGAAGATGTAACAAGCAAGAAAGTATTTGTTAAATGGTTTAATTTGAATATTTTGTTAGTCAATTTTATTAACTGTTTGCTAATTTCAGTGAAACTGGAATATTGACTCAATTTAGCCAAGTAAGTAAATAATGAGTGTATTAATCAAGTTTTAAAAATAATCCAACTAGCTTACCTTGCCACAATTGATGTCATATAATATCAAGAAAATGCTATTAATAGGCTTATTGTATATTCACTTTTTTTAGAATAGAAAAATTAAGACCTCTTAAATGTAAAATTCTTCCTTGATTATGTTGTACATGAAGCATGACTTGATTAAAAATTAAAGCTGGGTGACTAATAGAGCCCAAATGTAGTGTGATTTCATTTAGATACATATTGTGCTCTTGTATATTTATAGAGAGTAATTTCACAATGTTCTTGTTTACACTCAGGATTTTACTATATAAATGTGAAAGTAATTTTACTATTTCTGTAGTCTTTGTCAGCTGGTTCATTTTGTTAACATATGAACCAGCTCGGTGAAAAAGTCACACCGAGCAATTCTACAAATCACAATTTTAAGTGATGCAAGATAGTAAATAGCAAGGAATGTACAGCATATGGTTATGTTGAATAATAACTCTTAGTGTTGATGCTAGCTGACAGAACAGAATGAGTGTTCTCCAAGCATAATCATATTGTGTGAATTAGTCACACTAAACTTTTAATGAATATTTATCAATAGATGCCAGATTTAAGGATGTCAGAGTCTTATTAAAAGTGGGAAATCAAAGATCTGAAAATATTCTTGAAAAATTAACTTACATTTACCAAAAAGAAAAAGGCAAAATGGAAGCACCACTCTGTACCTTAGGACTGCTAGCACATGCCAATGTAAGCTACTATCCATGTGAATGCTCAACATAAGTTTTAGTATATGTTTTCAATTTTCCAGTTTCCTGTGTTTCAAAAGAATGAATGTTTTTATTACTGGGAATCCAAAATTGTACAATATTAAACAGCTTGAAACCAGAGCTGAAAAGGAGAAAAAAGAAACTAAATACAATAGCTTCAGACTAATTTTAAATGAAGATCTCTAAGAGGATGCAATAATGACCAACATATAACAGTCTTCTAGTTAATCTGATATTTTTATAACTCTTGAGAAGAACTTAAAAAAAATCATCACAAGGTAGAAAAAACAGAAGACAAGTCCTCTGTGATGTGAAGTAATGAAGTTTTGGCCAAGGCCACACTACCATCTCGTTCTGGCCTCTGCGCTCATTGCGCTCCCTCCTTCCCCTGCTCCCTCCACCCCCATCATTCACACCTCCGCCTGGGAGCAGGCTCTCCAGCTGCTTCCTCTGCTAAAGCTCTCTGCTCTAAGCTTGGACTAGGCTTCTCTTTATCCTTCAGAGCAAAGCTCAAATGATGATTCCTTAAGCCATATTCCCCTCTTTATGTTCTCTCTAAATTCTGAAATCCTTCAAAAGTTTTCGATTTTTTATCTGTGTAATGATGTAATTAATGCTTGTCTTCTTTCCTATTGACTACGCTTCACGAGATCTAGGATTGTGCTAGTTTGCTCAGCAATGTTTCCCTAGTGCTTGGCATGAAAATGTTCTGTTAAATGAGTGATAAATAAATGAATGAATGAATGGGAGCCACAGTCAGAACTTTTTTGTTCTCAACAAACAACAGTATCTACCATGCATTTCTTTAGTCAAGGTAAAGTTATATGGTAATCATACAATGATATAAACTCTATTGAGAGGCAGAGGATACAGAGGAAATAACATTGTGAATCTGACAAAAATGTTTCACATCCAGTATATAAGATGCTTAGAATTGAAAACACGTAATGAAGCAAGACTTTCCCAATAACTTAAGTGAGATATAGTAGTTAATATCCGATGGTAATATTAACTCTAAACACACAACTTTCTGTGTGATCTTCCTCTTCACCACTAAGAGAAGTATAAAAAAACTGTAATACATTCATTCTCAGTTAATCACTTTTAGTTAAACATTGTTAAGAATAGAAGGAAAATGAGATGGTAGAATATCTTTGTTTGCATACAAAATTCTTTAAGTATTCAGAATTTTGAAACCTCTTGAAAATAATCACCCAAGAGTTACTTCTGTTGAATGGCCTTAGAATACACATACACTTAAGAAGATATCCATCCAACTATTTAATTTACTTTTACCATAGTGCAGGTGTATAAGCAAGCAATATTTTCTTTAGTACAGTAAACTGAAAGGATATACCATGTAGTCAAATAGCTTTATAAACTGTAGTTCACAAATGCTGAACTAACAGTTTAATTTGGTAAGATAATAGCAAGAAAACAATAATAATAATATAACTGGTTTTATGGCTAAATCTGGTGAGTTGAAATAACTCATCCATGTAGAGAAAGTTTCTTCTCTTTTATGAACCCTGGGAAACACATCATCGATTTAACCTACTAGATGATTTTTTAAAATTTAATTTTATTGTTGTTTTATTATATCCATCCCCTTTTTCTTTCCCTCCTCCCTTCCCCACCCACCCACTCCCCCCAAAATCAATCCCACTTGTTATCCATGTCCATGGTTCTTCCATGCTAGTTCCTTGACTAAACTGCTCCCCTTCTTTACCTCCTCCTCTCCCCTCCCACCCCCTTGCTCCCCTCTGCCCACTAGAGATCTAGTAATTGTATTCATGTATCTGGTTCTGTTTATCTTATTTGTTTTGTTCATTATTGTCCTGAAATGGGTGAGATCATATGGTATTTGTCTTTCACTGACTGGCTTATTTCACTAAGCATAATACTTTCTAGTTCCATTCATGTTGCTGCAAAGGTTAGGAGTTCCTTCTTTCTTTCTGCTGTGTAGTATTCCATTGTGTAAATGCACCAAAGTTTTTTGATTCAATCATCCATTGATGGGCACTTAGGCTGTTTCCAGCCCTTGGCTATTGTAAATAGCCCTGCTATGAACATAGGGGTACATAGGTTCTTATGAATTGGTGTTTAAGGGTTTTTCCATAATCATTAAATGATTTTAATTAATTAAAATCATCCAGTAGCTGTGTGAATTTAGATGTTATTTAACCTTTGAGTAACATTGTAAAATACAGTTTTTGACATCAGTTAACAAAACTGAGACACTTCCATAATAAATAGTTTCCACTAGAGATGACACCAATTTTAGAGTAAATTAAGGGACTCTGAAAATTATATTTATCTTGGATTACAAAATAATTTTAAGATACTGGAGTAACACATTTTTTTTTAGAACTTTGAAAACACACTGTATTATTTAATTATAAAAACTGTGACCATAGCAAATGCATTATTTAGCTTCCTATTTTTTGTTCTTAATTTTCTCATATGGCGAAATAATAATTATTGTCATATACAGATGGAATTATACTTTTAAAGCTGAGAAATTATCTTCATTATAGCTTTTATATTGACAAATTAATGTGCTATATTTATTTCCCTGTATGAATCAAGTATCCCTCACTAATCATGATGCTATCGACTCAGTAAATGGTGTTTTAGAGTCTAGACACTCTGAGAAGTCACCTTTGCTTTACTTCATTCTTTGCATCTATCTATCTGAGAAAAAACCTGTTGTTTCTCCACCATGAAAAAACAGAGAAAGGGCTAAAAAAGGTCAGAAGTAGAAATTGGACAGAATTGAATCATCATTATGTAGTTTCACTACTTTGTTTATTATTAATTCCTGAAATGTTAAACATATTATCTGAAGCAAATATACTTATATAGAGCTTGACTTCACTTTTCCATTTTTAATAAGGCATAATGATATACTTCAATAGTATTCACAGAATATGACAAGCATTTCCATCATAGTGTTCAGACACATTTTCTGGTGAAAACTATATTTTCACCAGAAAATTTAGTATTTAGTATTTTTATTGACAAAAATTTGTTACAAAGTTTTCTTCTATATTTGATATATGTCTATTTTGCCTGAACATTTTGAAAGTTTATTTACAAATTGATTGAATTCTCTTCAGCTGAAAAATAATGTAATTTTAATCAAATGGAGCTAAATTAAGACTATTACTTCATAATACCATATCATAAACTCTGAAGGAAGTGGGTTGTAAAAGTATTAATTTTAACCATGAAGGTAAAATAAATATGATACAAACATGGCACAAATAACACATTATGACTTTCTAATATTGACATGCTACTGAGATGGAACTGGAAAGCTCATCAATTAGTTCAAAGCATATCTTTCCAACAAAGACCAAAAGTGGATCCCATATTCACTAAAATCACCAAGATCCTCAAATCACTCCCACTGTTGATAAAAGTTTTAATAATTTGGAACATAATTCCAAATATTCTAATTTAGAATCTTGAGGTTGGTGTATTCCCCCCACTCTGTTCTTGCATTCACAGAACCATCTGTGTATATTTCTGTGTCTCACTAGATTGGAAGCTCCTTGAGTCAATAGGCTTCAAAATGAAATTGATTGTGCTGCTTTGAAAAATATTTTTTAAAAAATTAAAAATAACTATATCTTTCTGGTTGGTTTTCTGGAAGAAGTAAATTAATATCTACTTTGCAGGGTTTGTGTGATATTTTAATTAATTAATTATTAAAAAGATTGTATTTATTACTTTTAGAGAGAGAGGAAGGGAGAGAGGCAGAGAGGGAGAGAAACATCAATGTATGGTTGCCTTTCACCTGCCTCCAGCCACAGACCTGACTGGAGGCTTGGCTTGAAACCTGGTTAGTGTCCTGGCTGGGGAATCGTACCAGAGACCTTTGGGTTCGCAGGCCAGCACTTTATCCACTGTGCCACCAGCCAGGGCTGTGTGAGATTTTAAATGAGAGCTTATTTATCTTTGTATCTCTCTTCTAAACCTTATCACTGTAATGATGAAGTATCATAATAAATGCTTAAATAAATTTGAAAATAACCCAAATGTTGTCTTATGGATTATTATTAAAACTAGTTTAGATTAGTATAGAATAATAGTTCATTTTTTTAAGCATACAAAATAACCCATGGCATTTAAAAATGTACTAAAATCTTTATATTGTGGAATACTTATAAATACATAAATTTAAAAGATGAATAAATTTCTCATCCATAGATATATTTTTAATCTTATATTTTCATGAATTTTGATTGCTAATATCTAGTAAGCATGTATGTTATCGCTGATTCATGTTTATGTTTCAAAAGTGGTAAATTGTTCAAAGTACAATAAAATTATAGATATTAGGAGAGATTTTACAGATAAGCTAGTTCAATTCTTTCATTATGCACATAAGAAAACTAAATCCCATGAAGATGGAATAACTTAGACAAAATCTGGCAGAAATCAAAAGCAAAAATTAAACTTAGGCCCTGGTTGGTGGCACAGTGGATAAGGTGCCGGCCTGCAAACCCAAGGGTCACTGGTTCAATTCCCCAGCCAGGGCATATAACCAGGTTGCAAGCCATGTCTCCAGCCAGGTCCGTAGCTGGAGGCAGGTGAAAGGCAACCATACATTGATGTTTCTCTCCCTCTCTGCCTCTCTTCCTACCCCTGTCTCTGAAAATAATAAATAAAATGTTTAAAAAAAATTAAACAGTATCTATGGTCTTTCCTTCCCCATTTTGTTAGTTCTTGAACTAAAGAGCTGGAGAAGCCAAGAGAAGCTAAAGAAAAATATAGAAGATGCTCAGTAGGAACATCTGGAGGGACTAGAGGACATAGAATTTCTTAAAGGGCTTAGGGAACCCTGAAGTTTACAGCCATTTTCTTTTCACCCCTAAGTAGCAATCTACCCACATCTGTGTTTGTTTGGGAGGCTACAGCTACAGCTCATTAACATAACTGATACACATATTGTTGATGAGAACTTAACAGAGTAAAAAGGAGTTTAGAAAGGTACAAATAGGTAGCATTGAAATTTAAAAACATAAAGTAAAGATTAATGATCAGCATTTGGGCCTAAAGGTCCACAATGATATAATTAGCAGGCAATTCAAAAAAGCTAAAATGGTTTATATCCACTTTTTAAATAAAGTATACAAAATAAATATTGGCATGTTCATCTAAACATGGAAAAGAAAATGAACCCAATACTAACTGTATATCTGTTGGAAAAAACAAACACACTGCCTTTAGTAAAAGCTTAAATAAAACATTGAGCCTTTGATTCAGATCTAAACTTCTTTCATCATTGTACCATGCATGTAAGAAACCTGTTTAAGCAATATATGTATTCAGAAAAGATGCAGCTTTCCATATGAAACCAACATATTTCATTCTTCTCCCAGACCCTGAAATATTTATTAAACAATACAATTAGACCAAAAGTTCCAGGAGGGCAGGGTCTATGTCTATCTTCTACTCTCCTGAATCCTCGGCATTCTGTGTTACACCTGGAATATAACTGATGCTCATATTTCATTTGCATATAGTTTGACTGAGTGAAGTACAGTATTTTAAAATATTTCATACTGTAATTTTATTCTTGCCATATTAACCTACAGGAATAGTTTGCTTACTCTAATATCTGTAAATTGGAAATATTTTTAGTTTATTATTTTAGAGATAATACAATATGCTGAACTCTATGAAGCCAGGGATTATGAGTTAATAAATAAGTTGACATAATAATTAAATGCAAACCAGGAGGAGCAGGTTTGTCACATTGGGTTGTCACATTAATTGTCTGGAGACATAAGGGAGCCCCATAGTATACAAATGGCATTTTCAAGTTCTAGTAGACAGGCCAATTGTGGAGAGAATAAAACCCAAAGATAAACAGACAAACAAAACAGTTCTAATATTAACTGTAAAATTCTTATTTTTATGCGAGAAATTTGAAAACTCCCTCCTGCCAGGCTGCCAGCTTCCTGGAGGCATGGACTGCATGCACCTGTCTCAGCCTTGTCATTGTCTATAACAGAAATCTACAACTTTGCTTTCAGGACAAGTTTTTGAGAAAACTGAGGATTTTTGTTAATATAGACTATATTTGTCTTATTCAAAATTAAAAGGAAAAAAAATTTAAATTGTTATTAATTCATTTAAAAATAAAAAAGTCTAGTATATGATAACACAAATAATGTATTTTTATTAATTAATAAAGAATTGTGTTTCCCAAAGGAAAAATCTTGTGAGGGCAACATTTTACACTTTTACAAATCTGTTTGATGGCTGGCATGGATAAAAATTACTGGATTCTCATTAGCTTCTGCATTCAATCACATGTGACATGTTATTTTTATTGAAGTATATGAAGAAAGTCTGGCCTCACACAGGAATGGAACTAAAGAGACACCTTGTGGATCCCCACAAATGCCCTAGGAATACCCAGGGTCCTCATTCCACATTTTGAAAACCACTGGTCTGTAATATCATCTGTCATGTGACTATTGTTCAATAACTATTGGCCAAATTAATGAAATGTTTAAAGAAAAAGAAATAAATTCTCAGGCATACATAACTCATATCCAAACATACAAATGATTTGCACATTTGTTTTGATTTAACTGATAATATCCCTTTGTTTATTAACCCAACTTCTCTATTCATTACAACTAATTTGGGATGCAGACCAAAGGGAGAGTAGGCAGAACTAAAGAGTGAACTATAAAAATAAAGCATATAAGTCCATGATTAAATGAAAATAAATAGATGACTAGAAAGGCAGATTTCACATGAAAAAATTCCAAGCATAACCAAATCAAGTGGTTAACTTGAATGCTCTATGGGTCTCTTTAAAGCAGTAAATTAGATTGAAATTCTTATTGAACACAAGCTACAGTCTAATATTTTTAGTATCTTAAATGTCATTTCTAATTAACCTATAAAAACCATAAGAAAAAATTTGCTTATATATTTGGCACTGCTGTTTTAAATATTAATAGAATTAACTGAATACCAGTGAAAATATATGGATTTAAATATTAGACAATTTCCAAAATCACAATTTTTGTTCTTTAAATTAGCCTTAAATTCAGAAATAGAAATATTATTTTTAAGATTATATATTATATTTTTTATGTAATCCCACTATTTGGCAAAGAATAAGATGACTTACTTTTCCTTTTCCTGAAGTTGATGTTGCTGTAAAGCTGTGTTAGGTTCTGTCCCAAGACTTTTTTGCATCCGCTGCCTTTTCTTTCTACTTGGTGCAATGTCAGTGACATCAGGACTTGAACTAACGGAATCATCTCTTCTTAACGGAGCTAAAAGAAAGTGATACAAAATTATGCATTGTAATTTGTCAGTAAAGTACTAACTTGCTGCTTTAGTCCTGATATAAAAAGGCACAATTGAACACAGTAAAACTATTCTTAAAAAGTCATACAGCCCTGGCTGGTAGCACAGTGGGTAAGGCGCCGGCCTGCGAACCCAAAGGTCGCAGGTTCGATTCCCCAGCCAGGGCACATAACCAGGTTGCAAACCAGGTCTCCAGTCAGATCTGTGGCTGGAGTCAGGTGAAAGGCAACCATACATTGATGTCTCTCTCCCTTTCTGCCTCTCTCCCTTACCCTCTTTCTAGAAATAATTAAATAAAAAATCTTAAAAAAAAAAAAAAAAAAGTCATACAGTGAGCCAGTTAAGTAGTGTGTAATACACTAATATGAATATAACACACAAAGGATATAATATACATGGAATAATTTGACCAAAATAGTCTTTGTCTGTCTTGGGCAACAATCTTCCCAGATGCAGTTTGCTCTCCTGGTGCAAGAGGCACCTCTGAAAGGCACTGGGATGGAAAAATAATGCTGCAGGGATAATAGAAACCAAGTTGATACTAAACAGTAATTATTAGCAGAAATGGAAATTTCTGATAGTGATCCAGAGACTTTTTGACCCGGACCTTTTGACTAACTGTGAAGAGTGAATACAAGAAAACACACAAAAGCCCTGGCCAGGTAACTCAGTTCATTAGAACATTATCCTGATACACCAAGGTTGTGGGTTTGATACCTGCTCAGGTATATATAAGAATCAGCCAATGAATGGATTAGTATGTGGAACAATAAATCTATTGTTTCTCTCTCCCTTCCTTTCACTCTCTAAAATAAATCAATACAATTTCTTTTGAAAAAAGAAAATATACCAACAGATGTCTCTAATGCAACTAAACCATTAAATTGTCTCTAAAAGTGTTTGACACACACAAAACAGAAAGAATAGAAACATGTTTGATTTATATTCTTTGTCATGTTATAAACAAATTAGTTACAGAGAGCTTTAGAGGAGCTTAGACTTCTTTCAAGTAATACACAGTATAAAAGAGATTCTTTGCTTTTGGTAAATAATAAACAATATCAATATAATTTGAACTTTGGATGTCCTGATAGCTCATATGACTTTTTTTTCCTTAGAATGTTAATAGTTTAAATTGACCAGAGGCAAGTTTTCATCCCAATTAAAAGAAAGTCTTAGCAATGTATGAAGGACTAAAACTATGAAGATGAGTGTGTAAAACTCTTGTAGAAGTCCACTCCTGTAGCATAAACAGGGGCTGGTCCAGTAAAGCAAAGAACACTACATTTTTCAAAAGTTCAGCTCTCTGTTAAAGCTGCAATTACAGCTGAATGAGCTATGGAGACACTTCTCCTTGCATCTTTTTTTTTTTTTTTTTAGGATTTTTAAATTCATTATTCTTAGAGAGAGGGGAAGGGAGAGAGGCAGAGAGGGAGAGAGACATCAATGTATGGTTGCCTTTCACCTGCCTCCAGCTATGGACCTGGCTGGAGACCCAGCTTGCAACCTGGTTATATGATGCCCTGACTGGGAATTGAACCAGTGACCTTTGGGTTCGCTGGACAGCACCTTATCCACTGTGGCACCAGCCAGGGCCTTACGTATTTTTAAGGCCAAGAATTAATGCTTTCACTTTCAAGTCTTGCCTTCCACTTTTAAAGAATGAAAATCAATTTGTATTAAGTTGACTGGTTACTAATACTCATCTGAGATATGAAGAGAAGCTTGAATAGAGTTGGAAGAGAATAGAAAATGTTCAAAGGGTAATGAGAAGTGTGGCCTGATTAGAGCAGTGTTCATGCAGGAAATGACCAGATAAATAGGGGCAGCAGGGAAGGAAAGAAAGGAAAAAGGAGACAGAGAGATATGTTATATAAATTGAAGTTTTCATATCCAGGCATAAGTGTATATATTTGATATTGACTAGGAAAATTTTTCCTGAGGTTCTAGAATTCCCAGTTTTTATTATTCATTAGTCTCTGTCATGACAGTATGTCTAGCACCATTTCCAGGAATTTTTGAAAAAAGATTGCCAATTAACTTACCACAGCTGAAATGCTTATTGGCAGAGCTGTGGGATGATTTTCAAATTCTTACTAAGTTCACTGAATCTAGAGAATAGGGAATCTTTATAAAAGCCCTGTTATTGTGAAAAGTGGCTCCACAGAGTCCTATGTGATAGACCTGCAGGAGCTTTGCAGCAGTTCAAATGTCCTGGGCAGGGGGCAGGCTTCCTGGGTACACTTTCCGTGTGAAAAAGGAATGACATGATGCTGTCAACTAAACTGCCGGTGATCTGCATAAATCCCATGAGTTGAGCTACCTGGTAAAGTTAAGTTTCTGACCACTAACTCCTTAAATCTCAGTATTTTTAAAAACATTTTTCAGGTTTATAATTTGTTTTTATCAGGGTTTCATTATTATCTCCTGTCCATGGATATTTTCCCTCTTCGCATGATATACATAGCTTCAAATACAGATTCTATAATACTCTTAGAGTGCCACACTTCATTTCCACTGCCACCCTAGCCCCTGCACAAAACAGAAAGTTAATGTCCTGAGGCATGTTAGTCATGGCAATGGCCCCTTACGTCTTAGACTGTTAAATAAAACAGTCTCCAATCTTTGGCTATGAAGAAATTAATGTGTCCTATTTACATTAGGCCATATCCAAAATAAAAAAAACTTTCAATGGTTCCCAAGATCTAAAAATAAAGTCCTAAAATCCTAGCTCTGGATTAAAATCTCACTACAATGTGACCCTTGCCTGCCTCTCTGACCACATCTCCATCAATCTTCTAACATGGTAGGTATGTAAGTTCCAGAGCTTTACATCTTCCTTAGTTTCTCTGTCTCGAATGCCTTCCACTCCTCTACTGGCTCAACTGTGTGCTCCCATCAGAACAGCCCATTTTGGTCACCTCAGTCATCCCGAGTAGTTCTAATCCACAGCAATCTCTCCTTTATTTATGGGATGTATAGTTTGAATCACTCATTTTACACATACTATTTTGTATTTTTATCCTTTTTATGTATAGTTTCCGTTTCTGCAATCAGATTATAAACACCCTACGGCTAGAGGCTATTCTTTATGCTTTGCTATCTCCTGAACATAGGTGTACCCAATAGTGTTACACCTGCGAAATATAAAGACTTGAACTCTTATTTTCAGATGTGTATCTTATTTTTAAATCAAAACTTAATTACCTATGGACCTCGAGATGAGGTGCATGAAAATAGCAGATCAGAAGAACTGGGTCCGAGTCTCTAATTATGCCATTTACCTTGGCCCAATTATAGAATCTCTTTAGGTTCCTCAATTTGAGAAATACACATTAACTAAGATTCTGACATGATTAAATCAGATAAGTCATGCTATCAGAAATATCTGATATCAGTATTAAAATATTAACAATATGTGTGTGTCCTTAACAAAAATTTAAATTGAAGTCCATTTAGATGAATTTGAAGATCTTTTAGGCTATCTTCTATAGTTTTTTCAAGACAGAAAAATAAAATAATAATAAAAAATTAAGATGAATGCATGGCTTTCCTATTCAAATAAACCAACTCTCCTAGAACTATCACATGTTAGGAATATAAAGTAGCCAATCTGCTATGATTATGTTTTGTTATTGTATTCATTTATTTGCTTCACAAATATTTATTAAATGTTTAAGTCAATAAGTGATTGTACTTTATCTCAAAATTTATAAAATATTGAGAGGAAAAACAAAAATCCAAACTTTAAAATACTACTGTAAGCAAATCTCAAACTTCATAAAACATACTTTTTTTCACCAGAGAAAATAACCAACCAATGGCTTGAGTTATCCTGTGTCTCTGCAGTTTGTCCCACTGACAGGTATAAAGATAAACCAAAAAAGAAGCTGAGATAAGGTTAGTTACACCATAGTTCTATAAGCAGTATCTTAAAGTGACCTATCTTAAGGTAGTAAATTTCTAATCTGACCAAACAAGCAAACATTATTTTCCCTCACCACTTTTTCCAATCTGTAATCAGTTGCTACCCAGTTTTCACTATCTAATCTGAGTAACTGATGACCATCTTACAGAAAAGGTCAACAGTCTAACCTACTAATCAGCAATCACCAAATAAACCAATAATTAAGATCATACCAAACAATTAAAGAGTGTGTGTGTGTGTGTGTGTGTGTGTTCATGTACATACATTTTCCCAAAAGTCAGGCTCCACTTCTCCCTAGCACAGCTGGAAGTCTGACTTAATGACAAATACCTACTGACAGTGGGGTAACCTAAGAGGTCATCTTTGGAAATTCAACACTCTCAATGTCAGAGGCAGGGTGGGCCACTAAAGACAAAGTACAGATTCCAGAAGCACAGCATTAAAAAAAGGAAGTTGACTACCTTAAGTATTGTTCTATAACCTACAAAACAATCTGATATTTTAATGAAAAAACTTACTACCAAGTAACCTCCATTAACTTAAGGATTCTATCACTCCTTCAATTGTTCAACAAGTATTTATTGCATGTATTCTATTTGTTAGCCAATATCCAGAAGATACCACCACTCTGTACTCAAAAAGTTTATAACTTAGTAGCACAGAAGCAATACTATTTGCTAGAAAGACTTAAGTCACACAAGCAACTATAAAGGAACTAATTTAGAAGTTCTAAGGTATACAAAACTTTCTAATCTCTTACTATTATTCAAATTAATCTGTAAAGTTCCAGTTTTTCTTTTCCATTATCAAACACTAACTATAACTTGAATTCTTACATTGGTTTTCCCCTTGTGTGGATATTTCTTTTGCAAGTACAATCATCAGTATCAAATGGCTCTAAAGTAGATTTCCCAGAAGAGAAAATTAAAAGGTTCGCCTGCTTTGAGCAAACTGATAAGACCGGGTTTCTCAAAACAACAATTTGAAAGAATATATGCAAACCTACATTGAAACCAAACAATCACCTTTTTTGCAAAGTCCTTTATATGGCCCCACAAAACCCTTAGCAGATTTCACCACACTTGTAAATAATTTATGTAATATTTATAAGCTCCATGAAGGCAGGAGCTAACTTTGTTCTAAGTACTTTTAGTATAAGACAGACTTGCACAATCTCTGACACAGAATATTTCCTCAACAAGTGTTAGTAGAGAGACTGATGTAAATTCTTAAATACTAATAGAGTTAATAATAACTCCTTAAAAATTATTTTGAAAATCTTGTAAAATACTGCACTATTGGTTAACTATGCCTGCTGCTGCCAGTCTAGTTGACATTAAAAGAAATAATATTAGCAACAAAAAGCACTTATGACAAAGAAAAATTAACCTCCAATTTTGTAGTTAAAAATAACAAACAATGGACAGAAGTTTTAACGGTTAATATGTTTTTAGAAAATAAAACTACAATATTTCAGCTTTCATCAGCTTCACAAAATGGCCTGTGCCAGTGACCTCTGTCATAAAATGTTTGGAGCCAACATAAAACTTTTATTGTTGTACATGAGTCACAGGTATGGTCTTCTCTCAGCTTAAAACATTTTTTTAGTGTTTTGTGTTGTTTTTTTTTCCATAGAGATTTAAAGTTTTTTCAAGTTTTCATTCCTTTTATTTTGCTCAACTTATAATAAAACCCAGGCCTTTCACAGAGCTTAAAATTTCACTGAACTAGTATAAATTTAAAAACTGAACAAAAAATAAATAAAATATAAAACCTTTGTAAAGAAAAGATACAGGGAATTTTTCAGTTTATTTTTTAAAAAATAATGTACCACCAGCATATTATCTGCAGTGACTCTGAATTAACTGCTTACAAGTAGGACAAGATCACTAGTTTAATTAGCAAGTCAAAATCAAATAGGATGAAAGTGGCCAAGGTAAAGCACTGCACAATTATATGGTGAACTAAAGAGGTAAGAATCATTACCTTGGTCACAAATCCTCTCTTTGAAAAATAGTAGCGGTGCAAAGAAGGATTTTACTGAGTTTGACTCTCGCCTTTATTTTTGCAGCATTTGCTTAATCTTGGAAAATGTTCATAATTTTGATGCATTAAGAAAAAGTCCTCTCTTTGATTTCATCATACTCCTTTACAATAAGGTTAATACCTTTGTGATGTAATTTAGCCAGTTTCAAGTGAAGAGGCAAATGTGAAGTTAAATTTTAGAGGCCTTCCTTGAAAACTGTGAAGTGATTTTCACAAAGGTGATTTCCTAGTCTGCTGTGCTAGACTCTCAAAACCAAATGTCATGGAAGCAACTCTTTTACTAAGAAGGATTAAAACAAATTCTCAAATGGTCAAAACCTAGGATAATGTTTATCCTGTATTAATACTACAGAAGCACCCTACACCCAACATCACTGTTTGATGACTGCAGGCAAATCATGTAACACTTCTGTGAAGGTTTCTCTTTCAGTCTATAAAGTTGGGTGTAGAGAAGTTAGACCAAATAGTTACTCCTGATAAAAAAATGCCTAATTCTATAACTTATTATGCTTTGCAAAAATGATTATATTACCTGAATTTGCTAGCAAAAACTAAATGCATTTTCAGACCATTGTGAAGTACTTTTAAGTTACTATTGAGTTAAATGTCTTGCCCAAATGAGCAAGTTTTTCTTTAGAAATTTTACTTCCAGAAATCCACATGCTTTTCTTTATATTACATTGTTTCATACTGTTTGTGAGTTTAAATTTTTTTTTCAATAAAAACCTTGCAAAGTTTTTATTTTTAAAAGAAATATTCTGTGTATTCTTTTGTCATAATACTCAAAATTAGACAAATAAGAGCAAAATTATTTTAAGCATTGATTTGATAAAGAGGATAACATTTGGGCAATTAATTACAGTTTATTATGAATGTATTTACATATATGAAGTTGCTTACTATGCATCATAATCACTGTTAGCAATCATTGTTAGTAATGTGTTAACTTTACTAACATGTGATTTTAGTCATTTGCAGTCTCAGTACAAACCCTTCATAAGACCACTAACCCCACAACTTGCCAAGAGTCGAATGGAAATAATTTTTGACGCCTTCCAAAACTCCACTGTTCACATCCAATCAGCACTTCCTAAAAAAGTTCTTAAATCCATCTGATAACTCTCTGCTCTCAATACTTTCATCAACTCTTGCCTAGATTTTCGTGATAGCTTAAAAATGGCCAAAGCAGTTACAATTCATTCATTCCCTGAGGGAATTTTCTAGAAGTGCAAATCTGATCAAGTCTTGTCCTTTTTCACTGTTCTGAAGACAAGGATAACATTCCCTAATGCACTTTAATATCTTTCTTTTCCTAGCTCAAGTTTGCACAGAAAGGCCATAACTGGAGACGAATCATGGGTCTACAATTACGTGTATGATCTGGAAATGAAGGCCCAGTCACCCCAATGGAAGTCACCTGGTTCTCCACACCCAAAGGAGGCAAAGCCAAAGAAAGCTCAAGACTATGGCAACTGTGTTTTTTAATTGGGAAGGTATTGTCCATCATAAGGAATGCAACACAATAAAAACAGCTGCAGCTATGAGCAACTGGTAATTGGCAACTTCATCATGACAACAAATCCACTCATGCATCACATTTCATACAGAATTTTTTGGTGAAACATCGAATCATCCAGGTGACTCAGTCCTCATACAGCCCAGTTTTGGTGCCCTGTGACTTCTGGCTTTTCCCAAAACTAAAATCACCTTTGAAAGGGAAGAGATTTCCAACCATCAATTAGATTCAGGAAAACATGACAGGGCAGATGATGATGACTTTCACAAAGGATTTTGCAAGTATTTTGAACAGTGGAAGAGATGCTGGGAGAATTGTGTGAGGTTGGTCCCAAGGTGCCTACTTTGAATGAGACTGAGGCGTCTCATTGTTCTA
This sequence comes from Noctilio leporinus, assembly GCA_004026585.1. NCBI lineage: Eukaryota > Metazoa > Chordata > Mammalia > Chiroptera > Noctilionidae > Noctilio > Noctilio leporinus. The sequence continues at coordinate 90,670 of PVIW01005021.1, read as the reverse complement.
TGTACAGGTTTCTTGTATTATGTATCTTCTTTAATAAATGTTTCTCTTTTTCATATTACATGGATGGATACTTTCTGATATATTGGAAAATAAAAATATATATAAAAAATAAAAATAAAAATATTATGCCTAAGAACAAAAATGCAAAACAAAACAAAACAACAACAACAACAACAAAAAAAAAAACCTGGGAAGAAACTTGTACAAATAAATTGATAGAGAAAACATAGAAATGGGGAAAAATAGAAACCTTTAAGAATTCAACAGATAACACTTTTCTTGTGGGTCACATGATTGTTATGAATGAGGCAAAGTGGTTTAAATTTGGTGTCTAAATAATTGTCACTGGATTTATTTTACCAATTCAAACTTCAGGGAGAAAATAGGTAAATTTACTGAGTTTATAACTCATTTGAGTAAAAGCTAATGCTTTTTGCTTCAAGTTGAATCAGCACAAAATTTTTGCTTAACATTCTTGTTCAGGTCCCAATTCAATGGAAACATAAAAAAGAATACCTACATTCTTTTGGATGTCATTTCTGAGGCTAACTCTAATAGTTTAGATTGTATCTGTTAGTTTTTAAAAGGGAAATTTTATTGTCCTGGCTGGTGGCTCAGTGGAAAGGTGCCAGCCTGTAAACACAAAGGTCGCTGGTTCGATACTCAGCCAGGGCACATAACCAGGTTGTGAGCTACGTCTCCAGCCAGGTCTGTAGCTGGAGGCAGGTGAACGGCAACCATACATTGATGTCTCTCTCCCTCTCTGCCTCTCTCCCTTCCCCTCTCTCTAAAAATAATAAATTTAAAAATCTTAAAAAAAAAAAAAAAAGATATAGGGAGAAGTGTCTCCATAGCTCATTCAGCTGTAATTGCAGCTTTAACAGAGAGCTGAACTTTTGAAAAATGTAGTGTTCTTTGCTTTACTGGACCAGCCCCTGTTTATGCTACAGGAATGGGCTTATACAAGAGTATACAAGAGTTTTATACACTCATCTTCATAGTTTTAGTCCTTTCTAAAAACAATAAATAAAAATCTTTAAAAGAAAAAAGGGGAAATTTTATCAAATTTTATAAAGGAAAGGTAGCTAATGCATGGCTTCCCTGAAACTAATATTTAAGCTAATCATTTATACTGGTTTGCTTATAAAGAAAAGTTGCATGGGTCTATATTCCGACTACGGAACTTAGTAGCTTTAAGATCTTAGGTACTTTTCTTAATCTTTCTTGAGTGACAATTTCCTCATATGGAATATAAAGATAACAGTACTTACCCCACAGAGTTATGATTCAGTGAATTAATTTAAATGAGCCACTTAGAATAATGTAGTGAGGTACCTGCTATTGTTACTTAGAATAACTGTTTCTTTACCTATGCTAAGGTGTCTTGAAAATCTTGCTGTCCTCAGTTTTCTGTGCAATCATACATTCTACACACCTTTCTGTATGAGTGATGACTGCAGACGATACATGTTCCACTAAAATCAGAATGTTTGTGTGTTTCCTCTCCCAGCCCCCCAAATTTATGTTGAAATCCCAATGCCCAGTGTGATGATATTTAAAGGTGGGGTCTTTGGGAATCGGTTTAGCCAGGAGAGGGGAGCCTTTCTGAATGGGGCTACAAGTGTCCTTGTGGAAAGGTCTGAGAAAGCTTCCTGTCCATTTCACCATGTGATTGATGACAGAGCAAGAAGTCAGCAATCAGCCACCCAGAAGAGGGCCTTCATCAGAACCTGAATGTGCTGAAAATCTCTACCTATAAAGGGAAAATATTTCAAGAACAACAATGGGATAGAAAATATGTACTAATGAACTGCCTCTTTAAGACACTTGGTAAAATTTTTAAAACTTTGTAAAGTTTAAATTTTTCTGTCTTATTTAAAGTGGTTTCATATTGTATGCCGTAAAGTTTTCTAATAATAACATAAAATATTATCCTGCAGGATTTAAAACCTTGGCAAGAGCTAAACCTTGACTACCTATGTAACAAAGTAGGATAGCAAGCCCATCCTGACATTCAAAGAGCTGCCTTAAATAGTGAATTTAGGGAACTATAAAGAGTAGAAATCAAGAACACGAAGCAATTCAGTCATAAACTATCAAGGCTGGGCAAGAGGATGCTCTGAATAGACACTGATGCCATGTTTCTAAAGCTATAGAAAATCAGGAGACAGGCAATTATCCAGATAAACTGGCTAAATGCAAATGTTATGTCTAAGGGAAGTGGCTGGAACCTCTGCAGGAGTTATCCAGATAGACTCTCTCACTTCTTTAGGAGACCTGGCCCTGATTTTTTTTTATTAGGTCACAATAACACAAAATAATTTTGATCCAAATTAATATTTTTAAGTGAAGGAAAAAGACAGAAAGAAAGAGAAACAAACAGAAAGGGTGAATAAAGGAAACTAGTAGAAGTAGGGAAAGGAAATAGATCAAGAAGGAAATTTTCACTAAATTGTTATATAAAATTAATTTGTATTTTCTTTTGATCAAATATTTTAAAATATCATTCAAACAATTATTTACTCTATCTGCATTTGTTATTTAGGTAAACAACCATTCGTTTTTAATACAGATATCAGGCCCTTGCTGGTGGTAAAGTGGATGATAAGGGGCTGGCCCGCGAACCCAAAGGTCACTGGTTTGATTCCCAGCCAGGGCACATAACCAGGTTGCAAGCCAGGTCTCCAGCCAGGTCTGTGGCTGGAGGCAGGTGAAAGGCAACCATACATTGATGTTTCTCTCCATTTCTCTCTCTCCCTTCCCCTCTCTCTGAAAAGTAATAAATAAAATATTTTAAAAATAAATAAAAATAAAGATCCAGATATCAAATAAACATGTTCATACTGGAAATTTAATTTTTTTAAAGATTTTATTTATTATTTGAGAGGAAGGGAGAGAAGCAGAGAGGGAGAGAAACAGAGAAACACCAATGTATGGTTGCCTCTCACCTGCCTCCAGCCACAGACCTGGCTGGAGACCTGGCTTGCAACCAGGTTATGTGCCCTGGCTAGGAATTGAACCAGCGACCTTTGGGTTCTCAGGCCAGTGCCTTATCCACTGTGCCACCAGCCAGGGCCATAATACTGGAAATTTAAACAAATTGGCACCTTTTAACATTTATAGAAAAGATCTTATAAAATTATTTAAAAGTAATTTGCTTAACTTCTCACTTATTCTATACTTATTAATGCATTATTTCTACGACAATAAAGATTATATCCACAGGTTTCTAGTAGCTAAATGTTTCTGTTTTGTTTTTGAACAATAAATTATTTTTAAGTCTACTAATTCTAAGTTGTTACATTAAACCTGATAAGTCCAAAGATCTACAAGGTCACTTCCTAGACTCCTTTTTTCAAGTCTATAGAGCAACAGATTTCAAAATATCTGGTTTCGATAATTACAGTGAAGAAAACAAGGCACTCTAATGATTTAAGCCATGAATAATTTTTTATGGCCAAAACACCTGTTGCTATTTCCAAACCTATTTTCATTAAATACAGAAGAATGTTGACTTTGTTACCCAAGGACATCAAAAGCTAAGAAAACAAACTTTTGTTAACAGAACCATTTTCAGAACACTTTTCTCAATTCAAGTGATTTACACATGCTGTTCTTTCTCAGGATAGGGTTTTCATAAAGTGGTTGACATTAATGTCTCAAGCTTGTGTGATATATCTTTGCTATGTTTTTAATATATAGCCATGTTTAATTTCTTCAAAACAGCAGTAATATTAGTATGGATATATTAAAGTGGTCTCAGCAAAAAACAAACTTTATAAAGATGAATCTAATTTTATTAAAACTAGGGTTAAAGCTGTTTTCAATTTCTCAAGAAGATATGATTTGGTTTTCAACACTGAACAACAGCTAGTGTAGGATGATGCTTCTTGAAATAAGGAAAATACAAGAGGTGAGCCCAGGATATGCTGTCTTTCTGACAGGCGGCACTTTCGGGACCTCAGCACAGGGAGGTAGATGGAGTTGCATTCATTTGGGTGCACAAAAACAGCACCCAACAGACAGGGCAGCAATTAGAGTTTGGTGCTATTGAAGTAGCTGGAATCTGCAGGGCTAAGTCCTGGAAAACAGGTGAGTATACAAAAATTGAGCCCCGCTAGGAGTCACTGAGTTTTTGGATGAATAATAAGTGCTACATGCACAAAGCAGGACAGTAAGGCCCAGCAGAAAACAGCTACTGATGAGCTGAGAAATTCCTGATGCCACATATACATGAAGATGTAGAACTTCTTACTGATGGAGTAAAATGCCACATTGAAAACAATGAGTATTTAGTGACACTCCTAAAAGGTCTAGATTAACCGTATAATGCTTGAAAATCAAGAAAAAGATGGAGCTTATTTGTCAGTAAATTGTTTTACTGTTAAACTCACTCTTCAAAGGAAGACCACACTCTTAACAACATTAAACTCCTAATGCCCAGTGTACAGTATAACCAAAAATTACTTTACATATAAAATAGGAAATTGTGATTTATAATAACAATAACAAAGAAATCACTAATACTTCAAGTACACAATGGGAGGAGTTATATTCATTTTTCTACTACATTCAACATTGTAAAATAGTACAACCATTGGAATTACAGAAAATTAGTATCTTTAAATTAGTTATACCCCTTAAATACCAAAATCATTTTAACTTTACATATCATCTTAAAAAGATATGCTTTAAGAGCTTGCCTTCAATCTGCCATATCCCATTACTGCTTACTTTACACTTGATTAATTTAGACATTATCAGTGATAGACACATAGAAAGTATGTAAGCTTTGTAAAGCCGTAAACATCAGTTTTCTGACTGCATCTAGGAAGGCTCATTAGGTCAATGAATCTAGCACATCTTCCTTGTTTTAACCTTCATCTCTCTACATCATTACAATGTGCTTCTAATTTCTTAATCTATTGCCTCCTTTATCTTGCTGACAACAATATTCAGGATCAATACCCTACCTGTTGATATCTCTTTGCTAGCTCTCGTTTTCATTAAATTAATCCACAATCCTTTCCAAGGTATCTATGTGCAATAGAGTTCCTTTTTTTCATAAGAAACTTGTTACGGGCTGAATTGTGTCTTCCTTAAATTCACATGTGAAAGTCCTAATACCTAGCACCTCAGAATGTGACCTTATTTAGAGACAGGGTCTTTAACGAGGGAATTATGGTTAAATGAAGTTATATGAGTGGGTCCTAATCTACTATGACTGGAGTTCTTACAAAAAGAGACACCAGGGAGGGGCACACCCAGAAAAGGCCATGTACGGACACAGCAGGGAGACCGGACAATGGCAACTCAACAGAAAGGCCTCAGAAAAACTAAACGTGCCAGCACCTGGATTTTGGAATTCCAGCCTCCATAAAGGTGATAAAATAAATTTCTGTTAAGTCATCCAGGCCACAGTAGTTTGCTATGGTGGCCTTCAGAAATTAATACATTTCTAAATATATTTTTATTTTTGTTGGAGCACTCAATCTCCTTACCTTTGTGAAACTAACTTAATGAAACCACATTCATTAAAATATTATCGTCACTCCTTAAATTAAGACAAGATATAGCCAGAACTTACTTACTGACTATAGTTACTTTTAGACTTTTATTCCATGATTACATTTCAGTCTTTAGAAATGTCTGCTTTTGAATGGATACAATATATCAGGGGAGAGATAGAGATGCGAGTATGTCATGGTTAAAAATACAAATAGCAATGTGGGGCAGCAATGAGTTTAAGAGTGAGCTATATATGATACCTAGATTTGAATACCAGTTTCCCTGCTTACTATCTGTGTAATCTAGGGCAAGCCATACATCTCACTGTGGATAATAACAGTGCCTACTTTGTTACGAGTTAAATATGTTAATATTTATAAAGCACTTAGCTGGGCACATTAACTGTTAAATAAATGCTTGGTATTATCAAGAAAACTGATTTTGGATGGAATTGCTAAGAGAGTGAGTGCAGGGAAAAGGCCAATCTGACGGGACAGTTGAAGCAGCAAGTGTTCGCTACATGCATATTAGAAATTTGCAGGTAAATTAAGGTTAATTCAATAATAGTTTCAAAATAAGTAGGGCATGGACAACAATGTGGTGATTGCTGGGGGCAGGGAAGCGAAGGGGACTAAATGGTAATGGAAAAAATACAATAACAACTTTACAAAGAAAACAATTGTTTAAAATAAAAGTAAGTAGAGCAAGAGATCTTTTATTTGTTTAAGATAAATAGGAATTGTACTTGTGTGGGGCAGAGTTTTCAACCCACAGGTCATGACCCATTGCTGAAATATATAATAAATTAGCTGGATGGTAACCAGGTTTTAGAATGAATTGACCTGGTACATTATATTCATTACTGAAAAAACATGCATGTTAAATGATGTTGTGCTTCTTGGACTTGAACATAAATGAGTGTAGTTATTTAACAAATACATTCATTTAAAAACTGAACAACTAAAATTTTTATTTTCTTAATTTACTTTGTATTGCTGAATTTCTAACAGTGAAGAAATCACTCTTTGAAAGTCCTAGGGACAGTCGCTAGATATCAATTAAATATAAATACTGGTTTTTAGCTACCTGTTCTACTTACTTTGAGTTCCTTTAGAATCCCCTCAAAAATAATCTCTGTTCTTCCTGACAGTGCCCTTAGGGCTCTCCTTGGTGATCTCGCCTACTTACGTAGCTTTAACTACATGACAGAATCTACCCTTGTGCACTTTCTTAGCTCTTGATAGAGCTAATCTGAGGTCCCCAAGTACAAATTTAGTATGTGAAAATTTTAAATCATTAGTTTGATTATTAGTCTTATCATCTACCTACTAGTTTAAGATAGGAACCTAAAATTCAGAATGCCCCCATTCTTGTAAAATAAACCATCAAGTTCTGTTAACTCTCTCTCTAGATAGCCCCAGTCTCTCCCTCCTTACATCAGAGAACACTATTTTCTATGTTTTAATTCAATACTCTCATTTAATTCATTTCTGCCTTCTAGGTCTCTCTTTCTGGTCCATCCTCCACACTCCAATCACAGTTATCTTTCTAAAGGGTTAGTGAAATTGTATTGCTCTCTGTCCAGCTCATTTCTCACCATTCTTCCAGGTACAATGAGCCAGTCACACACCACCAACCTCCCTCCCTTAAACATGCCTATTCTTTTACTCTTTTTAAAAAGATACCTTCATGCCTTTGGACACGTTCTCTCTACCTGGAATGTTGTGTTACCTTCTCAGTCTGCTCACTCCTTACCTCTCCTGCTTATGCTTACATACAGTTCAAACATCTCCAGCTCTGTACGCTGCAGATGGAGCTAGTCATTCATTCTTCACCTTCATAGCACTTGCTACATAGCATTTTAAATATTCATTCACTGAACATATATTGAGTAATCTCTATTTAGTACATTTGCTACTCTGCACTGCAAGTAAATGCTTAGATATTTCTTATCTCAAATGCAGGCTGGACTCCTAAAAGAATAAGGTATTTAACTAACGTGTGACCCCTGGGACCGGATAGCAGGCATTTAACAAATGTTGAAGTAAACAAATTAGTTTGATGCTTTCTGACACACGATTTTCTTCCACCCTTCAATTATTTCTATTATCCCCAACAAAATTTAAAATTTGTGAAAATAAAATCATAAGGCCCTTAATTATTAATGGAACAGTCTAGTGTGAGCAGGAATTAAACATCTTTTCTAAAAAGATATGTCTACTGAAGGGCTTTGAAATCATTATCATCTATTTGTGGTCTCCTAGCAACTAACCATTTCTTACAGAAAAAGTTAACCCTATTTTGCTTAGTTCCTTATACTTTTAAAAATCCTGTATCTTAAAACCTTTTACATTTCCCAAGAAAATGGTTTAATTTTTTTATTACTAATAAACCTGAGAACCATTTAACTAAAAGGTATGACCTAAGCTTGCTTCTTTGACAAAAATTAATTGATCCATGGAAAAGTCAAATTTCAACTTCAGCAAAATCACCTTCGAATATAATTTTCTCTTATTAGCGCATATACACACATGGACAAACATGTCTATTAATAGTGATGATTATATTTTTCTACCTCATATCTAATGTTTATTTTTGTTATTGAAAATCAGGCTAAAAAGTAGAGAATTTGCTAAAGAAAGAGCTTTGTGGGCATTTGGTAACATCCACTGACCCAAATAAATACTAAATGAATGATTAGAGCACCGTACCTTTGACCAAATTTTGAAAGTGCTCAGGGGTATAAAAGCTCATTATTTACCCTAACCACTCATTTCTCTGAAGCCTGGTAAATCCTACCCCAAATCAAAATGATTTGTTCAAGGCAAGATCTAATTTTTTAAAAACCACATTGTATATATTCATACATCTCTTATTAAACTCCACTAAGATTAAATTCTAGGAATATTTTATAATATGTGAGTTTCTAGAATAAATGCTATTACCATATTTTAAAAAGTATTTCTGGATGTAATACAACAACAATAAAATTTAAAAAAAAAGTATTTCTGAAAATTTAAATAAAATAGTAATATTTATCTGTATTTAACAGTAGTAGTCTTACCATCACCACCACCGCCACCAATAGTAATAGCAATATTTAAAAAATGCTACGTTTAGCATGCTTTTATTGAGTATGACAGGTACTGTTTTAACTTATACACATTTAATAATATATACTGATAATGAACACATAATATAGTATGTAAATATATATTTAAAGAAGCTTCAATTTAAATCTTTTTAGAACCTATATAGTCTCCATTAACGTAATGCCCCCCTTAGTAATACAAATAGTAAACAATACTTTCCTGAAGACATAGGAGAATTGTTATGGTCTAGAATGATCCATTTTATAACCTTGTAAGTTTCCTCTTGATTACATTTCTAGAGTATACTGTCTGATATAGATAGTAATTTCAAATGCCTTAGGGCTTCCCAAAAATCAGGAGAAAAATAAAGCTGCGATTTCAGCAGCAAGTCACTTACTTACAAAATTACTTTCAGAATTATTCTTATGGAAATAGGTAGAAGAAAACTTAGGAACACCCTTCTACCAAATATCATTACAGTTACCTCCTGGCAACCTCTCCCCGACCTCATTACAGAACAATAGTAGACCTTAAATGCACTGGAAAACTGTAAATTTAGAGTTGGTTGAACTTCAGAGATTATCTAATTTTCTCCTTAAATTTTACAGATGAGGTAATGAAATACAGAGAGGTTAGCAAAAAATGCCTTGACCAGAGAACTAAGATATTGGTACAATAGAATTACAGCTGAATCCTGGGTTTCGTTTCCATAGTGCTATAAACAATGGTGGTATAAATCACATTTAACAGAAGGTCTAGGAAGTAAAAATTCCTGGATAATACTTAAATTCAAAAGATATCTGTCCTTTCCTGGGAAAGGATGAGCTCCCCTTAATAAGTCAATCAGTAAGCAATAGATCAACTACATTGTATTAAACTGATGCTTCAAAAACGATGTCAGTTATTAACCACAGAGTAATCTCCCCTAGAGGGCTAAAGATGGGGATAAGTAGAAGAGGCTCATTCTCTCTCCGGATTTGCCTCCAGAGAAAATCGGACTAGACTCAGGAATACATAGTTATCCAAGTTGAAGTTGGAAACATCAGATTTATTAAACATGAAAGGTTCTTTACAGAGTGACCTTTTCTGTCATCTAATGGAATTGTAAATAATGTCTCAGTAACTTTTTATTTTCCAGACACAAAATAGCTTTTTCACCTGAATATTCTTTATGTTAAACTATATAAAAGAATTAAGATTGGTTGAACAATAAAACCTAGTTATTAATTGATAGTAAAAGAGTCTAAATAGCAGAGTGGGTAATTAAATAGGATAGGCTTTGTTACCAGCAACAGGTGAGTTCAAGCTTTGGCTGTTTTGCGTACTAGTTGCATGACCTTGGACATGTTCCTTAGCCTCTCTGGAATTGAGGGCTATGAAGCTTGATATTGACTGTGGTCAAGATTAAATGAGATAGATTGTGTAAAGCACCTAGCATAGCATTCCATATGGAGCAGCAAAGTAAAATGTTAACTTACTTTCCCATTACTTTTTGATCAGAAACTTAGCAGACTCAATGACTTGCCCTTGAGCAGGACTTGATTACAATAATTTTAGGCATCCTAATTTAGGTAGTGTTTTGAAAGGGGGATAAGAAGTTGCCTAGATGGATTGGGACAAAATTCCATATATTTAGTTCTCCACTCTAAACTGAACACATAGTTGCAGGTGAAAGTCCTGATGCTCTGTCAGGACTACTACCCAGCCACCTGAGAGTTGTGTTACAGCTCAGCTTCTGTTCCTGTTTTGTTTTTTTTTTTCTTTTAAGTTAACAGTCCTACTAAAGACTGGAGCATGCCCTAGTAAGATTTTTCATAGATCTTTTATGAAAGTATCATGACAATTCAATTTGACAAAAAAATGTTAGCTACCCTTTAACTACAAAGCACTGTGCTGATTACAGGAAGCAGGAGTAAACCATGGTTTTACCCCTGGTCTTGGGAGCTCACGATCAGGCAAGTACACAACGGACTATATTGGTGGCATTTATTGTATATTTTTTAATTTAAGAGAACTGCACAAAATGTAAAAGGTGATTTTGGTGAATTGGGTACCTATTTATTTATGTGAAAAAATGTTATGATGGCATCATTAGTTTTCACTCTGGCTTTTAAAATATTTTAGGATATGAAAATAAAAGAATATTGAGAAATAGAAGTTTTTAGGGTGATGTCCAACAAAATAGAGATTTTAACCAGCCTGACCTGCAGATGAAAGGAGTGTATTTCACAGAGAAAGTCATTAAATAAACCTTATAACACATTGTAAAGTCCAATAGCAAAGGGAATTGTGACTCATTTAAACGCTAAGAAATGACGAATCCATGTTAGTGGGTCTCACAGGCAGTTTATAATCAATCATAGTCAATGAATCTGTAAGTAAGTGGCACACCAGCCAAAGAACAGAGAATGAATGGAGTCTTTTAGGCTTATTTGGATATAACACAATGTTTAAATAAGTGTTCTGAAGCTTAGAGAAAAACAACTGGTATAAACCATAATTTATCCTTCTGAAATAGGTAGGAAATTGTGCCAAATAAAAGTCATAACTGCTAGGCTTTGTTTAGCAATATTATGATGCTAAAATAAACTCTGAGTCAGTCCTGATTTTATGCCAGATAATAACAATGAAAGTCCAAATTTGTCAACATTTTACTAATGGTATTTAAACATGGCAGGAAAATGAATTAATAATAATAATAATATTTAAACTGCATTTATGATATTCATCTCAAAGATATTTAATTATACTGTGAAAACTTCATCTACCACTTAATAAACAAGTATTAAAAGTCCTACTGTGTTCAAGGCATTGTGCTTGGTGATGCTAAAATAACACTAAACTCAATTCCCTTTTAACAAAACAAAGAGTATAGGGAACAACAAAAATTGCATCTAAAAATTTATTTGGAATCCATAAATTCCTACTTAAAAGGGTAATGCTGGAAAGAATACTAGTCCATGTGCTCTACAGAGTGCAAATACTTTCAGATATTATTGATGTATGGCTTCAGAATCCTATTATAGGGGTAAGGGACATCCTGATCCACGATACTAGAGAAGATCAGACATAGGCTCTCAGCTCACAATCTTTTACATTTAAGTGTAAATCTTTTACATTTAAAATAGGCTATGCCTCTCCTACTACACATATTTTATTTTCATGATGCTGACATTCAAATAAGAAAGAAGTATTAGAATGTGATACCACCAAAAACATGTAGGCTGTTATAATTTAATGTGATATTTAAACCAGTCAATAAAATACACAAGAAATCCTAAGCAAAAAGGAATTCTTATAAGAGGGTTATTTTTCCTCTTTAGAATTACAAAAAGCTGGTGATTCAAGAGATATTAAATTATCCTGCTAACAGAAGACACAGATTAGTTCTTGAAACATTTACTTTCTTTTTTTTAAGGAAGAAAGAGAAACATCAATCAGTTGCTCTCACATGCCCCCAAATGGGAACCTGGCTGGCCACCCAGGCATGTGCCCTGACTAGGAATCGCACCAGTGACCCTCGAGTTCATAGGCCTGTGCTCAGTCCACTGAGCCACACCAGCCAGGGCACTTTCTTGTTTTTAATGTTGTGTTCCTCACTGAGCATGAAGTCAAGCAATAGAAAGATGTTAATAAAGTGATAGTATCTTTGTTTTATGTTTCTAAAGCAACACACTTTTTATTCTGAGTTAAAATGAGAATGAAATAGTATTCTGAGCTGCCAATCACAGTCTTTGTAACATGAGCTGTGAGAACTTGGCTTTGAAAATAAAAACTGCAATTGACAGCACGTCTATGGGAGGTTCTCCCCATCAGATGCTATTTTTTGTTTTGTTTAACTTTGGATTTAAAGTGAAGTATAAAAGAATAGTTGTTACTTAAAAAGCAATTAAATTTTTAAAAGAAATGATTCATTACCTAACTTCCTTTGTAATGGAAATCCCAGCAACTATATAATACTTTGTACACACACACTGTCTTAAGAGATAGTATTCAAGTGAATCCAGTAAACATTGTTTATTAATGTATGAATTTAATATCAACAAAATTAATTCCAGTATAGAATGAAAAATTTATAAGTATAGCAAATATTGTTATGGACTTTATTTAATTTTCAAAACCTCACATTTTATTGGAGACAAGTATCTTTCCAAAACTGCAAATGCTGAACTGTGGAAAATGGTATTCCTCATCTAATAAGATCCAAAATGCATATTAATTGCCATATTAAAGACTGAACAATTTAGAAGTTAAAAAATGTGTAATTTTTATTAGAACAGTGTTTGCAAACTTATTTGATGATAAAACTCATTTTTATCAAGGATATTTTAACATTTGTCTCATAAAATACAGTTTTAATGGTATAAAGATAATTTCTTAGAAGATATTTTTCTGGTCCAAATTTATCTTCCTGTCGGTACTCAATTTTCACTGGTCTTTTAAATTAACAAAGGACTCATCCCTGATTCACCATCATCACTGTCACCACTGGTAGCCCCAGCACTTTTAATAACCTTGTGGTCACCAAGGTGATATGCTGTAGAGTTCAGACTGGCTCATATCATCTTAGTTAACACATTCTGTAGTCATCACAGTATTTGCTATCAAAATGCCAGAGAGTATCAAGGTATATGTTGAAGCCTCATATCTCAAGTCCAGTTCATAGTTTTCAAGTTCCCATACATGTTGCTACACCATTTCCAGTTCCCTCCTAAGGCCATAAAACCTAACTCCAATGATAAATAGTGAAGTATCATATCAAGACATATAGAAAGAATGAGCCATATTATTAAAATTCTGGAGTTGTTTCTGTTTATATTTTCCTTCAAAATAACTTTTATTTATCACAAGCATTGGGAAACATAATGTGCATATATTTTTACTTTGATGTTCTTAACGCAGTATTATTTTTCAATTTATATAATTTCATTTTTTCCATTACCATCTTATTCCCCTATACCTTCTTTCACCTTCACTCACCAGCCTCCCCTCATTTCTATTGATTTTAATCCCCCTTTGGTGGGTTTCAGTTATGGTGTTAATTTGCATTGGATGAATTCTCTGCAAAACAACAGAGAGAAACATACCTTCGTAGTAGACTAAAATGTATGCCTAACTGACTTATCATCTACAAGGAAAATAAGACCAAATCAGCAGAGATTGGTAATTTCAATAAACAAAGTGGATCAGTTGAAAAAATATCAGCTGGAGCACATAAAGCTAAAAGAATTGAAATTATAGAAAAAACTCTAAGGAATATATGGAACATAGCAAAAACCCAAACATATGGAAAAGTCTAATATTAGTATTGTTGGATTCCCAGAAATGGAAAAAAAAAAAAAAAAAAAAAAAAAAAAAAAAAAAAAAAAAAAAAAAAAAAAAAAAAAAAAAAAAAAAAAAAAAAAAAAAAAAAAAAAAAAAAAAAAAAAAAAAAAAAAAAAAAAAAAAAAAAAAAAAAAAAAAAAAAAAAAAGAACAGGATAGAATCAACATCTGAAAAACTACTGGCCAATAATTTTCTAAACCTAAATATTTCAAGCCACCAATTCAAGAAGCTCTATCAAACAGGAAAAACACACAAGTAAAACCCACACTCAGGTACATCAGAGAAAAGGTGCTAAACACCAAAGCACAGGATATAATTAGCAAGAATAAAAACACATTAACTTCATAGGAGCGTCAACATGACTACAGCTAACTCCTTAACAGGAACAAAAGAAGCCAGAGACAATAGAGTGACATCTTCAAAGCACTGAAAGAAAACAACTGTTAACTTTGAAATCAACACCAGGAAAATTCCTTTCTAAACTGTAGGCTTTCACAAAACCAAGAGAATTTGTTGAAAGTTTACTGTGCTCTAAAAGAAATTTCAAACAAAGTTCTCTCAAATTAAAAAACAAACAAACAAAACAAAACCAAAAAACCCTGAATAAAAACACATAATGCAAAAAGGCATAAAGAACAAGGTACAGATAAAGCTGTGAATAAACACAGGTGAATACTGACTTTTCAAAACTACAATAATAATGCTTTATGAGGACTAAAATAAATGGCAACTTTAAATACAAGTTACAACGATGCAAAAGGTGATGGGATTAAGTGGCATTACAGTGTCCTAAAGTCCTATCATTATCCAGTAAGAACGAAATTTCAATTTATATTAGACTATAGCAGGTCAGAGGTGGATGTTGCCATCTATAGGGTAACCACTGAAACAAAAATATAACAATGAATAATTAACAAGTTAATAAGGGTGGAATTTATTTTAGAATAAAATAAAAAACAAGTATCTCAGTAGGGCTAAATCTAAATATGTAAGCAACTACATGACAAGAAATTATTTCAATCATCATTCCAGTTAAAAGACAAAGATTATCAGTTAAAAAGACAACTATATGTTGCTAACAAAGGACAGATTTTAAATACATAAAAGGTTGAAAAAAACAGAATGTAAAATAATGAAAAACTAAAAAAAAAAAAAAAAAAAAAAAAAAAAAAAAAAAAAAAAAAAAAAAAAAAAAAAAAAAAAAAAAAAAAAAAAAAAAAAAAAAAAAAAAATGAACCACCAGGGGAAAGAAAGTTGATTTGGCTATAGCGCTATCAGACAAAAATAACTTTTTAAGAAAAGAAGCATTACCAGACACAGTGAGAGATACTTCATAATGATAAAAGTCAATTCACCAGAAACATAAAATTTTATATCAACCAATATATAAATAGCATATTGTGTAAGTCTATATTTATACTCTGTCTATATTCTTTAAAATAGTGAGATGGGCATTTAGTAGTATGATTTAATATTTTTAGTATATTTTCATCCAAGCCTTTTTATCAAAAACTGAGTTCATTCTCCTGCCTTATTTGCTCTGCCATCAAGTCGTAACAGAACCTCCAGCAAAATATGAAGCTTTACATTTATCATAATGGAGCATTAATGTTACCAACCTCCATCTTTTCCAGTTGAATGTGTGCCCAGCTCTTTCAAAAAAAAAAAAAAAAAAGGTCATACATTCCACCCATTCTTTTTTAGGAGCTTTAACTAATTTTATTTCATAAATATAAAGGCATCAAATACACTTCACTTTAAAATACAAAATCATGCTCATAGAACTCCAACATTTTAATGAAATTGAGTGTTAATAAACACAAAGAACCTGAGCACAGAAAGGGCTCTCAGACATGCGCTCTGAAGTGGGACTACCTGAGTTAGAACTCTAGCTTTGCAACTCTTGAGCTTATTTTTTTGTTTTTTTAATTGAATATTTTATTGTTGTTCTATTACAGTTGTCCCAATTCTTCCCTATTGTTCTCCACTGCCTACCCCTGTACCCACAGCCAATCCTCATCCTGTTGTCCATGTTCATGGGTCATTTATACATATTCCTTGACTAGATTCTTCCCCTTCTTTCCCCCGTTCTGCCCCCACCTCCCCTCTGTTTCAGCATGTTATCTTGGGCAAGTTCTCTAATCTTTCTGTACCTTCATTCTCTCAGCTGTAAAATGATGATAATAATGGTAAATATACTTCACAGGATTATTGTGAGACGTACATAAACTAATGCATTTTAAAACCCTAGAACAGACTCTGACATGTAAGTGCTTAAATAACTATAAATTTATAGTAGCTGTGGTGGTGGTGATGATGCTATCAGTAGCGGTGGTGGAACCACAACATAATGGAACAATTGTAATAGAAGTAGAAGTAATAGTAGGGGTAGAAACTATCGTAGCAGTAGAACTAGAAGAACAAGTTGTGGTACTCATTAGTATTATATAATCACCAACTTCCAGGGATCCCAGGGTCAAATACTTGTAGAACACACAAGTGACATCAATGAATGAAGTAAGCCAGATCTAAGATAAAGGGGAAACTATGCCCTGTTTAAACGCTTTCAAACTTATCTTTTAAAACATTTATGTCACCAAAGGAAAAACAAAGTTTGTGAACCAGGTCATATCCAGGATCAACAGTTTACAACCTCTGATTTAGTCCAAGTTATTCATTTGGATTAATAACAATATGATTGTTATTATGGCTAGCCATTGTTCTTAAAACATAACATGCCCACTAATGCCCTAAGTTCTTTTCTGTTCTGTCATCTTCCAAACTATAACCCTTCTTCTCATTCTTACAATATCCTGAGCGTGTATGTTTGCAGCTACTAATTCCCAGCATTTCTGAGTTTTACAAGGCATAAATTTGGCACTTAGGATCTCATGTTGAATCTTTCTTTTGCCCACCCTGCTGTGATTTTCTTTTCCACTAGATCATGCGTTCGTTCGGAAACTACTTAGCAAGTCTGCTAAGATCTGTTCTTCACACATCTCCTCAGAGCTCAGTTGCAGCAGGCCAGTATTATGTCAATGCTGGTGGGCTGGCAATATTCTACAACTTCATCACTGGTAACCTTCTCCATCCCTTTGATCTGAAATGTGGGTTAGAGGTGATAGTGATGAAATGGTTCAAGGAACCAGTTGTACTGTAGGTGGCAGAGATCCCTGTCACAATCACAGAGAGATGAGACTCCTACATTGATGTTACAGCCATTCAGCTGATCTAGAGATTGTTGCTGCATTACTCCATGTTTTGTCTTAACTGAGTCATGGTTTACAAATTTGCAGGGCCAGTAAAAATGTTTTATTTCATTTTCCAAGGACAAATGAATAAAGGAGCCAGGCTTTCTTAAGTTCTTTTATAATAATGAATGAAAAAAAAAAAAGTGCAATACCTTTTGCATTTATTAGGTGTAAGTACTCAATCATACCTACAATCATATATACCCACCTATAGGTTTTAGGAACTTACATTAAGAGTTTCACAGACACTTGGTAGTATAATTTTATTTCTTTTCTGTAACCATTTAAATCTTTTATAGAATCACATAATTAGCCTGAGATGGAGCTTTCTCAAATATTAAGATCAGTCGGTCAAAGAGAGACATAATGTGGATCACATACAGAATTTTAAATTTCCTATTACCCACATTACAAAAAGTAAAAAAGAAACAAATGAAGTTAATGTTAGTGATGTTAAATTCTACAAATACATCAAAAATATTATTTCAATAGATAATATAAAAATTTGTTAGACATATTAATTTTTCTACTAAATTTTTGAAATCCAATGTACAGTTTGTACTTACAGAACATTTCCATTTAGACTGGCCAATTCCCTTTTTTTCTTTCTTTCTCTCTTTTTCTTTCTTTTCTCTCCTTCCTTCCTCTTTCTTTCTTCTTTTCTTTTTTGTTCTTTTTTAGAATAGCCACATTTCTAAATGTTCTATGTTCAATAGCTGCATATAGCTACCTCACTAAATAATGTAACTCTAGACAAACCTCCAGTCCAATGTAATGACAGAAGATGGCTTAGCTTCTATTTGATTGTATTCTCTTTTCATCTCATTTATTGTGAGCTTTAATTTCCTTTTAAAAAGTGTAGTTCACCTTTTCTATTTTAAACATTCTCCTAGATCAGCAATTTTCACATTTGAAAATGCCACAAGCATTTTCAAAACATCAATACCTGACCTCTTTTTCCTCAGAGTGTTAAATGAAAAATGACAGCAGCCAACACAGCAACAGCTGCCCAATGTTCATGTCCTGTGTTAAATCATAAATATGTAGGTCATACAATAGAATTGCATCTTATTGGTCATGTTGCATAATAAAGTTATGTCTGATTGGTTAGTTCCTAGTACCAGAAATTCTTATATATATGTATAGGCACCTGATTTCTTTAGAAGTCACTTTGGAACAAAAAGAATAGGCTGCTATTGTTATATTATTATTATTATTATTATAGATCAATAAAAATTATACCTATTTTTTGTAAGGTTGGAAAAATATATTTTTGGTGTGTTATAGACTTCTAATAATTAGTTTACGTGTGCACTGAGATAAAAAAGGTCGAAAATCACTATCCTAGATCAATGATTTTGAATCTTTTTTGGAACATGGCCTCCACTGAAAATGTAATGAAAACGTGGACCCTCGCTCCAGAACAATGCACACTTCCATCGTTATGGGTAAACTGTATTCCCCTAAAAGATATTTTGAAGTCCTAATCCCTAGTACCTAAGAATATCACCTTATTTGGAGAGAGAAAGTATTACAGAGGTAATCACGTAATGAGGTCATTTGTATGGGCCCCAATGCTCATAAAAAAGGGAAATGTAGAAAGAGATACACACAGAGGAAAGAGCATGTAAAGAGCCACAGGAGAAGGTGACCAATGATAAGCCTAGAGTAGAGGTTTGGAATAGATCCTTTCCTCATGGCCCTCAGAAGGAATCAAGCTTGCAGACACCCCAGCTCCAGACTTTTAGCCTCTAGAACTGTAAGACAATATATTTCTGTTGTTTAAGCCACCCAGTTTCTGGTACTTTGTTAGAGAAGTCTTAGCAAACTAACATGCATATGTAAGTAGATTTCTACATATAATTCCAAAGAGCTCAATGATGCTCCAATTAAACACTATGTAAGTAGGTATCAAAGGTTAAGAACTCGCTTTGAGATAGACCAAACTAAATAGTATTTATGTAGTGTTTCTGCTAACTATTAATATACATTTTCACTAAGTCCATTCTCAGACCAGTCCTCTGATCAAAATGATAAAAATACCATTTTAAAAATGTTCTCAGAATTCCTGCAAGTCACTCCATATTTTGAAATTAAACATTCTTATAGGTTCATGCTACACTTTGGGAAAATATCTTTGATTACATGATTCTCTTTTTAAAAGAAAAATAAAGATTTTTATTCATTATTTTTTAGAGAGAAGGGAAGAAAAGGAGAAAAACATCAATGTATGGTTGCCTTTTACCTGCCTCCAGCTACAGACCTGGCTGGAGACCTGACTTGCAACCTGGTTATGTGCCCTGACTGGGAATTGAACTGGCAACCTTGGGTTCACAGGCCAGAGCCTATCCACTGAGCCACCAGCCAGGGCTTATATGATCCTCTTTCCATATTTAATGCATCGTCTCAAAACAGGGACATACAGACTGTAGTAAAAAAAAATTCTTTTCTTTAGATACTTCTCCCTTTCTTACCTTATTTATACACAAGTCAAAATCGTCTAAAGCAAAATTTCTGGCATGGGTTGCATGGAATAATAACACCCATTGAAAAAGTTTCTACGGTCCATAATTTTGAGAAATATTTCACAGTACATTATACCCTTCATCATTATGCATATTAGCATATTAAAGACTCTGGAAAGCAGAAAAGAAAAAATTTGCTTACAATTAAATATGTAACCACATAATTTTTCCTTTTATATATATTACCCATTGAAACAGCATATAGATTACTAGTAATATCAAAGGTGCCGTACTCTGTAAAATCCTAGTTATAGATTCTTGAAGCAAGATGAAACAAATGTAGCCTCATAGCAGGCTAACCTCAGGTAAAGATCCATTGGTCCAGCCCACTTACCTACCACTGCCAGGATCATTACTTCTACCAATAACACTGCTGGAAGTGGGTATCACCCTCCATTGCTAACTGAGTGAGCTCTCTTTGGTCTAGGCATAAGAGCTGCCAGTCTTCATGGCCTCCGAGGCAAAACTCCACACTGATCAAGCTGAGGGAATGAGGGACTGAGGCACAGCAATGTGGCCACAAACCCCCAGTTCATATATGAATTTCAGTATTTCTTAAGCATAAACATTTCTTTTTGCTGTTTGCCAATTTCTACAGCACTGAAATGTTTGTTCCTTTTTTGTCAAGTTACTTTTGGGCAGAGAGAATTTGCTAACCTCTTCAGTCATCCATAGCCAGAGACAAATATTCTTAGCAAAATTTATTTTTGCCTGTATAATAGCATGAAGACATAAAAATGTTGCTTAGGAGGGTCTATCAGTTATATTGTAACAGTAGGGTATAGTGAAATTATCACAAGTTTTCTAACAACTATTGGTACATTTAGGAGGTCAAAATCTGAAGCAATTAATATACAGAAGGAGTGAAGTAAGTCAGACAAGAAAAGATAAATATTGTATGTTTCAACATATCATTTATATGTGGAATCCTAGAAATCTAATGCATAGATTAGTCAACAGTATTGTATTATCAAAGCTGCTAAGAGATTATAATGTTACCACAAAAAAAGATAAATATGTGACATGAAAAAGGTATTAGCTAATGCTTGCATATTGCAGTATGTCATTAAATCAAATCAACACATTGTACACCTTAAACTTACACAATGTTATATGTCAATTATAACTCAATAAAAATATAAAAGGACAACATCAATAGAGATATATAGAATTTTGGAATTTTCTCCACAAGTTGTATATTTGTTTAATATGATGATGCTGACAATTTTCTGGAAAAGTTATATACCAATAAGCTCTCTATTCTCTTTGAGATGAAAAGTGTTCTCATTATTCTACTGCATCCATGGAAATTTCCTTAATGTTAGGAAATTCCCAAGAGTTTTTACAATATCTCAAAAAAGGTGTGACTCTTGGTTAATTTATTATTATAGAAGGCAAATACTTTCTTTTCACCTCAGTTACTAACAGCAATATACTAAACTATTCCTTCATCTGAAAAATATGAGCTTGAAATGCATAGAAGGTCTAGAACTATATGAGATCTAGATTTTTCAAAATAATGTGACCCTGGCGAGGTTGGTCAGTTGGCTAGAGCATCCTCTTATACACCAATAGGATTCACGTTCAATTCTTGGTCAGAACACCTACCTAGGTTGCTGATCCCCAGTCAGGGCACATACAGGAGGCAACCAATTGATGTTTCTCTCTCACAGTGATATTTCTCTCTCTCTCTCTCTCTCTCTCTCTCTCCCTTTTTCTCTAAAATCCATAAACATGTCTTCAGGTCAGGATTTCAAAAATTAAAAAGTAAATAAAAATAAAAAATAAAGAAAGAATATACTGCGATTCCCCAGTGGTACTACTAATGTGTAAAAGCCCACAAAAGTTAGAAAATACACTCAGATTGCTTTTCCAGTTTTGGGATAGGTTTTTATTAAATCAAGCTTCTCATTTAGAATTTACAAATCAATGTGTCTATGACATGTGCTGGATAAGATTAAGGGCAGAATCTGTGAGTGCAAAGATGAACTTCCGAGTAGTCTCTTTGGCAGTACATGTTGTTATCCCCTATGTGAGCAGACATTCACTGTTGGAAGCAACAAGCTCTTTGATACTTAGAAATTTTGGATTCTGTTCTATTTTTTAAAGCTTCTATATCAGTATTCATCAACTGTTTGACATAGCCATTCATTTATTTTCAAAAAGGCTATTCTGTAATCACACTTCCTTTCAGGAAGCCCACTAACCAAGCAGAAGCCTAAATTACTGATAGCAGTTAATAGGGACCTTCCGTTGGTTAAGAAGTGGGGCTAATTAGACTAATGTGCTAAATCACGGACTAACAATTATGCAGAAAAGTGGTAAGAAAGCTTAAATTATTTATTTTTAGTGCTTGTGCACCTTTGATATGAAGATATGGAGATAAGAAGAGTAAAACATTCTGAACTAAGTATTTTTCCTTCATTTGTACTTTGAAGAAGGCTGACTTCATTGGTCTCTAATTTTAAGAAATATTGTCAATTTATATTAACTAGAAATAATTATAATTTAAAAATATTATTAAAATAATTACAAATCATAACAAAATAATTATGAGGCATTAAAATAACTCCTTTTTAAGAATCATCTAAGTTTTCAAAAGGTTTCACAAGAAAAAAACCTTATTTTTGTGAAACAGCTTTTCCACTATTTATTTGTACTTTGAATTATATAACTAAGAAATATTCTTTAACACTTGTTAAAATATTAGAATATTCATATACATTTATAAATATTTTCATATAATTCTGTTATTAGAATGTCAAATTATAAAACTATAAAAATGCATCAATTATTTTTAAGATATATCAGATATTGTTGAGGAAATAACAGGCAACTTGGATGTACTATGATAGTTCTGGCACTCAGAGGTTATATTATGTTTGTATCTCTATATATTTTGGTAAGGTTCTATTATTCAGAGGACCTCTAGTTCAACTTGAAGCAACATGGACATCAGGTTTTACCTTGATTTTATCAAAAAAAAAAAAAAGCAAGACAAACCCAAAACAGAGGATTTATTAGAGGATATTGTTTTATAATATCTATAATAACCCAAAAGGTTTCCACTGGATTTTTAAAAGGAAAAGTTCTGGAGGCAGGAGGAGTATAGACTAATTAGAAAATCCTTAAAGCCGCAAGTCATTAAAACCAACCAGATGGGAAATGAAAATGAACCATCTTCCTTTGTAATGGAGGAGTTGAGCTATATAGATCCCAGTAATCACCTCCTCAATCATAATCTTAAGCAGAAAAAAAAATATCTGTGATCTCTAGGACTTTAGTACACAGTCATAGCTAAAGAAGTTTATAACACTGTTGCTACCTACCTAGAAATTCTGGAAGTTTAGATGTAAAGAAAGTAATTCTCGCTAAGGGAAAATATAAAATGTAGTTGTGGGGTGGTATAGACTGTGATGGCTAAATTTCAGAATACTTCAGAGATCTCCTTTAAGCTAATAACCTGTTCATTAATAAAGGTTTTCCATGTTATACGGTATGTTCATATATGCAGGATGTACTTTATTAGATTAGACTCTTTGTCATTAGTTATTTCCTTGACAATCCTAATGATAGGAAAAAAAATTTAACTTTGGAGAAAAAGTTATAAAACACATTGCTTATTCATGAAACCTATAATATCCCTACCTTACTTCTGTATACATGCATAAAAATAAAGACTTTTTCCTTGAATGCATACTGTGGAATCACTAAATGATCTCAGCCTCACACAGTCATAAGGTAATAATGCAAACAACTTATAAAAAAATTGGTGATTTTAATAAATGATAATGAAAATACATTTACATCATAAAATTACTACCAAGTTAAATATTTAACATTTTGAAGAAATGGCTTTCTAAAAGATAGAATAAATGTATTAAATCCCATCAATTTCTTTTTCTTGGAGGAAAAGTGCACATGTACCTGCAATATTAAAATTAATTCACATATTTACGTGTACTCTATTGTCAAGATTTCAGAATAAGTGTAGGAAGAAATTATTACGGCTCTACCTCAAATACATAGTAAGAATATGTAAATTGACAGCAGATAAAACTGTGACTAAAAATAATTTAAAAATATACTTTGTCTCTGTAAAAGAATATATTATAGAATATAGTAAATTATAAGGAGGCTCACTTTGCTGTTTAACAATGTTTCTTTCTCACATCTATGGAATCTAGTTCTTAATTCAGTATCAGGCACTTTAAATCTAAAGCCCCCTTTTTTTTAAGCAAACTTCCATTTCCTGAATAGGGCAGGGAGGAAGGAAGAAAGGGAGAGAAACATCAATGTATGGTTGCCTTTCACCTGCCTCCAGCTATGGACCTGGCTTGCAACCTGGTTATGTGCCCTGACTGGGAATTGAACCAGAAACCTTTGGGTTCATAGGCCAGTGCCTATCCACTGAGCCACACCAGCCTGGGTTTGAATATTTCTTAAAGCAGGAGAAAAAGGATACTTAAAGCTTCTAATAAAATGCTCTTAATTGTTAACATCAAAGACTTATCAAAAGTATTTAAATACAAAAAAAAATTAGAATGAAAGACCTATAAATCAAATATGTAGTGAATTAGATTGAGTTCAAGAAAAAGTTTAGTTGCAACCATCAACTAAAGATTTTTGAAGAGAAGAGAAATTGTGCCAAATTTAAAATAATACAACTGTAACTTAAAAAGATTTGCTTAAAAGAGTGTGAACACATAAAGGACCCCATTCTCATATACCCAAATTTAACCATATATTTTCTCTTCAAAAATAATCTTCATCTACTTCAAAGGGCGGTGAGATGCTCTGAATACGGAACAAAATCAAAGGCCATTGTATTTAACAAAAATTGTGAATGTTTAAATTGGAAAGAGTGTAGATTTTCCTTGTGAGCATTTGATTACAATTTATTATTAAAGAATGATTTCATTTTAAATGGGTCACTAATGTAAACCAAGCATAGCCCTCCATATGAAAAGAAATTTAGCTCTGATGCTCAAAAGCAAGATTTTGTGATATAATTCATATCTAATTAGAATCAGATTAATCAGAATCAGGTCAATTGACTAATTTAATCAGTATGAGTAAGCTTCCATGACTATAATTTGATATCTTCCTGTGTCTTTGTCCATGTATTCTACCTTCTTTCCTGTCATTATGCCCATGCTCATAGCTAAATAAATCATGGTGCTTGTTCATTGGAACCCATCTTCTTTTATTTACTTTGAGACAGTATTTCGGCAATTTTTACCACTGTCTACCAGCTGGACATTTTTTCCTCATCTTTCCTGATTTGATTTACTCCCACTAGTATGCAAATATGGTATCACCACTCTTAACCAGAAAAAAAGATCAACCCTCTTGATTCCACTCCCCCTCTAGCTGCTATCCTGGATCTTCCTTTGATTCACAGTGAAACTTGTTAAAAGTGCTGCTTAGGCATTCTGTCTCTTCCTCAATGTTCTCCTCATTGATTTTGAACCTCCTATTCTCTCCTATTCTCTACTATTCCTCTGAAAATGTGTTATTAAGATTCTTAGTAACACTTGAGTTGCTAAATCCTTCATTCCTCAATCCTTATTTCCTTGCCCAATTTGCAGCATTTACCCCAGCTGATCAATGTCTTCTTGAAATACTTTCTTGATCTCCAGAATACCACACTTAACTGCTACCTCCAGGTTACCCATCTCAGTTTGTTGGTCTCCTCATCTTCCTCATCTCTACACATTCAAATGCACTAGGGTAGAGTACTTAGACCACAGCTCCTTTCTCTTTTCTTTATTTCCTTTGCTATCTCAGCTGGCTTTAAGTCATCTTTACTGACATCTTCAAAAGGTCATCCTCTATCAAACTCCAAATGTATATCTAACTCCCTGTTCAATATGTCAGAATTAATGTTTCTAAAACTGAGTCTTCAATTTTCCTCTTTCAGTTTTCCCCAACTCAGTAAGTCAATTGTGTCTCTCCATTATTTCAGTCCAACAAACTAACCACTGTCACTGTTTTCTTTTCACAGCACCAACTTCATCAGCAAATCCTGCTGCTCTAAGCATATCTAGAATAAGCTTGTTATCATCTTTGCTGCTTTCAAGCTGATCTAAACCACTCCCATCCTTCATTCATTATTGATCTATCTTTCTACCTGTTATATCTCTGTGCTTACCATACTATGGTCTCAACATGGCAGCCAGATTAATCATGTTAAAATTGAAAATGAGAGGGCCCAAGACGGCAGAGTAAGTGAAAGACACACTAATCTCTTCCCAGGTCCAATCTGGAATTACAACTAAATCATAGAAAAATCATCCTGAATTACCAACTGAACACTAGCTGGAGAAAAGCCTTATAACCACAGAAGAAACCACTTCACCACAAAGTGACTGCTAGGGAGTGCAGAGGAGATGTGAGAAGGATGGCTGCTGCCATGGGTGGTAATTGAAGTCCTGGAGGAATATTGCAGTGCCTAGGGGGTTCCCTTTGAGAAGTTTGGGGCTTAAACCCCAAGCTGGACTCCTCAGCATTCAGCACCAGGGCTTAAAAAAGAATCTAAATAACACACAGCTGTGAAAAAGCAACAGCGTTTCATCTGCCAGGGAGAGACAACTATACACAGAGTCTCTTAAAGGGCCAACAAACTAAATTCCATTTGCAGCCACTGGCCCTGGGCTATGGCAGAGTGGACTAGAGACACATAAGGAGAGTCTGACATAGCTCTGGGTGGAGAACAGAAGGAACAGCTACCAGGATCTCTGTGCTGTGACATTCTGCATACTGTGGAAGCCATTTTCCTCAGGCAGGACACTCCCCTGCAAGTAGTATCAGCCTGAGGGGAAGCTACAGCCCTACCCACAGGAATTACTCTCCCCCACCCTGTGGTGCTTAAGCCCTGCTTTGGAGAAGTACATCTGGAAGACTTTCATTCTTTAAGCCTAACAAAAAGCCTGCAGAGGTGGATCTATAGGAGCTCTAAGGCATTACCTGAGCCTCTCCCTGGCCCAGTGCTGGTAAAAGCCAGCCCTGGTGTGCAACCTGGTTCTTTCTGCACACACAAAGGCAAAGCAGAGGAAGCCACACACTGTGGATTGCTGATATCTTCAACAAACTTGCCCAAGGCTAGCCACAGGCAGTGTCGGAACCAGATTCTTTGCAGATCCACTTAATACATAGAGAGAAACAAACACAGAGAGGCAGCTAAAATGGGAAGTCAAAGAAAAAGGACCCAAAAGAAAGAACAAGAGAAACATCCAGAAGAAGAATTAGACAAAAAAGAGGCAAGCAATTTATCAAATAGAGTGTTTAGAGTAAAGATGATAATAGCCAACAGCATGAACAAAACAAAAAAAGACACAGAAACCATAAAAAAGTAACAGTAAGTAATAAAGAATGCAATATAAGAAATAAATAAACACTGGAAAGAATAAAACAGTAAGTTAGATGAAGCAGAGGATTTGGAAGCAGTGATTTGGAAGACAAGATGGAAAAAAACACCCAGGCAGAGCAGAAAAAAATTTAAAAAATGACTAAAAGAAATTTAAAAACAATTTTGGACAACATGAAGCAGAACAACATCCACATCATGGGAATACCAGAAAGAGAAAAGAGTGAGCAAGGGATCGAGAACCTATTTAAAGAAACAATGACCAAAACCTTTCCTTTCTGGTAAAGTAAAATGTCACACAAGCCCAGGATGCTCAGAGCATCCCAAACAAGTTGGACACAAAGAGGCTTACACCTAGACATGTCATAATAAAATGTCAGGGTTTAATGACAAGAAGAAAATTCTAAAAGCCATGAGAGAGAAAAGCAAGTAGCTACCCACAAGGGAGCACCAATTAGATGGTATCTGATTATGCAACAGAAACATTTCAGGTTTAGGGGATAGCATAAAGTATTTAAGGTGATGAAAAGCAAGGACCTATAACCAGGGCTTCTTTACCAGCAAAGCTATCATTTAAAATTGAAGAAGAAATAGTGTGCCTCTCAGAAATAAAAGCTACAGAAGTAAGCTAGCACAAAACCAGTCCTGCAACAAATATTAAAGGGCTTGCTTTAAGAAGAAGAAGAAAAAGAAAAAGAAAACAAAACAGAAAAATAGTCTAACAACAAAATGGCATTAAATACCTATCAATTATCACCTTAAATGTAAATGTCTTAAATGCTCCAATCAAAATAACTTAGGGTAGTTGAATGGATAAGAAAGCAAGACCCATATAAATGCTACCTCCAAGTGACCCACATCAGATTGAATGATACACACAGACTAAAAGTAAAGGGCTGGAAAAAGATATTTCATGCAAATGGAAAGAGAAAAAAAAGCTAGAGAAGCAATACTTATATCTGACAAAATACACTTTAAAACCAAGGAAGCAGTAAGAGACAAGAAAGGACACTACATAATGATAAAGGGAACAAGCCAACAAGAGGATATAGCCCCAGTAAACATTTATGCATCTAACATAGGAGCACCTAAATAAGTAAAGCAAATCTTGATGGACATAAAGGGAGAGATCAAAAGCAATATAGTCATAGCCAGGGATTTTAACACTCCATTGATTTCAATAGATAGATCTTCCAGACAGAAAATCAACAAGAAGATAGCAGTTTAAATGACACACTAGATCAAATGGATTTAACTGATATCTTCAGAGCATTCCACCCTTAAGCAGCAGAATATACATATATTTCAAGTGCACAATGGAATGTTTTCCAGGATAGATCACATGTTAGGACACAAAACTAGTCTTAGTAAATTTTAAAAGACTGAAATCATAACAAGCATCTTTTCTGGCCACAATACTATTAAATAAGAAGTCAATCACATGAACAACATTGTAAAACACACAGACACGGAAGCTAAGTAATATATTATTAAGCAATAAATGGGTAAAAATGAGATAAAGGAAGAAATCAAAAGATGCCTTGACACAAGTGAAAATAAGAACACAACACTCAAAAATCTGTTAGAGGGAAAGCAATCCTAACAGAGAAATTCACAGCATTACACGCCTATCTCAAAAACAAGAAAAAACGCAAATAAACTATCTAACTTCACACTTAATGGAACTTGAAAAAGAAAAAAGCCTGAAGTGAATACAGGAAGGAAATACTAAAGATCAGAGCAGAAATAAATAAAATAAAGTTTAAAAAGAGATACAATAGATCAATGAATCAAAGAGCTGGTTCTTTGAAAAGATAAACAAGATTGACAAATCTTTAACCAGACTCAGCAAGAAAAAGAGAGAGGACCTAAATAAAATTAGAAATGAAAGAAGAAAAATAAAAACTGACATCAAAGAAATACAAAGGATTGTAAGAAAATATTGTGAACCATATGCAAACAAACTAGACAAAATGGACAAATTCCTAGAAACAGACAATATTCCAAAACTAAATGAGAGAGAATCTGAAGGAACAGATTATACCTAGTGAATCTGAAGCAGTAAACAAAAACCCTAGACTGGATAGTTTCACAGGTGAATTTTACCAAATCAAAACCTCCCATCCTCAAATTATTTCAAAAATTCAATAGGAGACAAGGCTCCCAAGCTCATTTTACAAGGCCAGCATTACCTTATTCAAAAACCAGATAAAGAGACTACAAAAAAAGGATATTGTAGGTCAATATCCCTGATGAATATAGATGCTAAAATCCTCAACAAAATATTAGCAAACCTCATACAGCAACACATCACAAAGACCATGCACCATGATCAGGTGGAATTTATTCCAGAAATACAAGGTTGGTACAGCATTCTTAAATGAAAAAATGTGATTCACCACATCAATAAAATGAAGGATAAAGACCACATGATCATACTAATATATCAGGAAAAAGCATGTGATTAAATCCAACATCCATTTATGATACAAACTGCCAGCAAAGTGGAAACAGATGGAACATGCCTAAACCTAGTAAAGGCCATATAGGCCAAACCCACTGCCAGCAACATACTCAATGGGCAAAAACTACAAGCATTCCCCCTAAGATTGGGAATAAGACAGGGATGTCCATTTTCACTTCTCTAACTGAACATAATACTGAAAGTCCTACCCATAACAATCAGACAAGAAGAAGAAATAAAAGGCATCCAGGCCCTGGCTGGTGGCACAATGGTTCAATCCCCAGCCAGGGCACACAACCAGGTTGCAAGCCAGCTCTCCAGCCAGGTCCATGGCTGAAGGTAGGTGAAAGGCAACCATACATTGATGTCTCTCTCCCTCTCTGCCTCTCTCCCTTCTTCTCTCTCTAAATAATAATAAATAAAATATTTTTTAAAAAAAGAAATAAAAGCCATCCAAATTGAAAAAGAAGAAGTAAAACATTTTATTTGCAGATGCCATGATACTGTATGTTGAGAAACCCAAAGATTCTACCAAGGAACTACTAGAACTGATAAATGAATTCAGCAAACTAGCAGGATACAAAATTAATATCCAGAAATTAGCTACATTTTAATATGCCAATAACAAACTAACAAAAAGGGAATTTAAGAAAATAATTCCATTCATGATTGCTACAAAAAGTATAAAATACCTAGGAATAAACCTAACCAAAGATGTAAAAGAACTGTGCTTGGAAAATTATAAGACACTGAAGAAAGAAATAGAAGATACAAATAAGTGAAAGCACATACAGTATTCATGATAGGAAGAATTAACAGAATTTAAATGTCCATATTACCAATCTATGGACTCAATCAATGTAAGTTCTATGAAGATTCCAATGACATATTTCACAGAAGCAGAACAAACATCTCAAAAACTTATATGGAACTGCAAAGGCCCCATGCGTAGCAACAGAGAGCCTGAGAAAAAAGAACAAAGTTGGAGGAATCATGCTACTTAATATCAAACTGTACTATAAGGCCATAGCAATCGATACAACATGGTACTGGCATAAAAACAGACACACAGTTCAACAAACAGAATAGGGAGCCCAGAGGAAGCAAGCACATACAATGGGCTTAAGAGTTTCCTCAATAGGTGGTGTTAGGGAAACTGGACAGATACATGAAGAAAAATTAAACTAAACCTTCTTACACCATACACAAGGACACATTTTAAAAAATAAACAAATGGAACTACATCAAAATAAAGTTTTTGCAAAGTAAAGGAAATCATCAACAAAATACAAAGACAACCCACAGAATGGGAGAATATATTCACAAGCACATCTGAGAAGGGGTTAATATCCAAAATTTATAAAAATATTACAAACTCAACACCAAAAACCAAATAACCCAGTTTAAAAATGAGCAAAAGTTCTGAATAGACACTTCTCCAAAGAGGACATATAGATGGCTGAAAGACATGAAAAGATACTCAATGTCACTAACCATTAGAGAAACGCAAATTAAAACCACAATGGGATATCATCTCACACCTGTCAGAAAGGGCTAAGTGAAATAAGCCAGTTAGAGAACAACAAATACCATATGACTACATTCAACTGCTAAATCTAATGAACCAACTGAAATGACAAGTGAAACAGATACGGACTTATAGATAAGAGCAAAGGATCACAACTAAGAATCTGGAAGGTAGGGTGGTTGGAGGGATTGAGCAAAAAAGAAAAAGGACTTTTGGACATGGACAACAGTATAGTGATTGTGTTGTGGAGGGAGGTGATGGGAATGTCAGGGAACTAAATGATAATGGAAAAATATAATGGAAAAGAAATTATTCTTAATGAAACACTGGGGAAAATATTTTTTTTTAATTGAAAACATTTATAAAAATACATATACCCCTATGTTCACTTCAACATTATAATAGCCAAGGCATGGAAACAACCTCAGTGTCATCCTATAGAGGACTATATACACACATGTATACAACGAACTACTACTAAACCATAAGAGATAATGAAATATTGTCATTTGTGCAATATAGATGGATCTTGGAGAGTATCATGATAAGTGAAATAACTCAGACAAAAAAGGACAAGAACCATATGATTTCATTCATATGTGGGATATAAAACAGAAAGCAACAAAATAACAAAGGAAACAAACAAAATGATTTACAAACAGTATGGTGGTTACCAGAGGGGAAATGAGTGGAGGGGTGGGGAGGATGAAGAGGGTAAAGGGGGTCAAATAATGGTAACAGAAGTAGACTATTTTTTGGATGGTGAACACAGCATACAATTTACAGATGATATATTACAGAATTGTACACCTACAACTTAAATAATGTTATTAAGCAATATTGTTCCAATACATATAATTATTAAAAAAAAAAAATTAAGTCAGATCATGTCACTCGACTGTTTAAAACCCAACAAAAAGCCCTGGCTGGTAGCACAGGGGATAAGGTGCCAGCCTGCGAACCCAAAGGTCGCTGGTTCGATTCCCAGCCAGGGCACATAACCAGGTTGCAAGCCAGGTCTCCAGCCAGGTCTGTGGCTGGAGGCAGGTGAAAGGCAACCACACATTGATGTTTCTCTTCCCTCTCTGCCTGTCTTCCTTCCCCTCTCTCTGGAAATAATAAAATCTTTAGGAAAAAACATAACAAAACAAACAAAAAAACCAGCAAAAGTTTCCAATTCAACTCAAAGTAAAAGTCAATGTCATTACTATAAAGTTCTACACATGATCTGACCTCCCTTCAATCTCCTTTCCTAATTCTCCCTATTTCCATCTTTCAACTTTATCTTCATTGTCCTCAGTACTGCTGCTGGAACACATCAGACAAGCTCCTCTGTCCTCTATCACTGACTGACCAAGGACTTTTCTGGTACCCTGACAAAAATCACAGCACTCATCCTATTCCCACCCTGACATTTTCTATCATCTCTGCATGATTTAATTTTCTCTTTAACACAACATATTTTATATTGAATTTATTCATTTTGTTATCATCTGACTAGACTATAAACTCCACGAAAGCAGAAATGTTTGTTATTTTCTTCTCTACTGCATAAACAAATTTCTGATGCATAATAGACACTCAAAATTATATTTGTCAAATAAACAAATCCAACATTAATGTTGAGCATACTAGGCTTATATTATGAACAGGTAAGTTTAGGATGAGTTCAAGGGCTTGTCCCTCTAGAAAATCTATAAAAATCTAGTAAAATAATCCATAGTTTGTTTAAAAACCTGCTTGCTGGGTTCTGGACCTGAGGTACTGTGAAAGCCTCAGGTACTTTAAAGTGCCATTTCTCCTTTTCGTCTGGCTAACCCCATACTACCCCATTACAATCCCTTTTCTGAAGAGTGAGAGAATGTCTCAACCTGAGGATAGTCTAATTCATTTTAGATCACCCTGCTCTATTATCCTACGCATAGCTCTAGCTGGACATAATTAGTATGAAGGCATATATTGCTTACTGCTATATATTCTTGTTTAATAAAGAATAATATACCTTGGTTTTTATGTATGTGTGCATGCTTGCTTGTTTTCTTGTTACTAAGTGCATTTTACAATAAATATTCATTGTTAACATTATTATTTGAGGTTTTAGACTAAAAAGCCCAAAGAGATTTTATAGAGAATCTTTTTTTTCATAGCATTTTTCATTATGGACTATTATCATTAGAGTGATAAGACCAAGCAAAATATTCAAAAAAGGAAAGAAATGTATTTCTTTTACCTGGAGCTGACTCAGAGGGAGTAGGCATGATATCACCTTCCTCATCAGTACTTTCATCATAGATTGTAGCTCTGTCAGCAGTCATTTCAGAGCATGTTGCAGTTTCCCTAGAAAAAGAGAAAGTTAGAATTATAAATTATTGGCTAAACCCTGGCTAGATATGAAATTTACTAGTCTATAAAAAATATTCCTCAGAAAATATTATAACATATTGAAATATATTTGTATATGATTAAACAAACATATATTGAAATATGATCAAGAAGAAAGCACTTCAAATACTATGTGAACTCTTAATAACAAGTTTACCTTTTAGCTCATCTAAAGGTGGTTGCATACTCACTACAATTCTTGAATTAGTTTCTTATCATATTCATCTGCCAAAATACCATTCAGTGTTCAGTGTTTTAATGATCTCAAAGGAGTTCTGCCTTTCATCTGATATGAAAATTCTGAGTCAGATACTTTTATTCTTATGGAGATACCCACGCAAGGCACAGAGAATTTAAAGAACTTGCCCAAAGTCATGTAGTAATAAATATCAGTGCCAGACCAGTACTTGAACTAGGACCATCTAATATTAAATATATTCTTTTTTCTTTTTTTGCTCTTTTTAAAAAAGATTTTATTATTTCTAGAAAGAGAGGAAGGGAGAGAAGCAGAGAGAGAGAGAAATAGAGAAACATCAATGTATGGTAGCCTTTCACCTGCCTCTAGCCATGGACCTGGCTGGAGACCTGGCTTGCAACCTGGTTATGTGCCCTGGCTGGGGAATCAAACCAGCGACCTTTGGGTTCGCAGACCGGCACCTTAACCACTGTGCTACCAGCCAGGGCTGTAAGTATTATATTCTTTACACTCTCTTTAAACTCTCTATGTTTTCTCTTAATTCAGGTCAATAGACCCAAACCTATATTTGCAAATGCCTAAAATAAGTGTAATTGTCCAAGCCATACCAGCCCTTGACCAACTATGATTCTGCCCTAAAAATCAAGTACACATCCGCCTCTAGAGCAACTTGATTCTAAAATTAACTATTACTTACACATCAAGATTACAAATGTGTGTACCACTTTGTAGTTGTGCAAAAGATTAAAGTTTTAAATTAATATGTCTTAGTGATATCTAATAATTAAACAAATAATATTTAGATAAACTTCATGCCAGTTTCATGACTGAAGTGTAGGCATGACAGTAGGGCTGACATGGAGAGATTATGTGTTGAATTTCTACCCCACTGCCTCCAACAGCAAGAGCATCCAACCCCAGACTATCAAATGATCTCATACTACTAAAAAGATGGGACCTAATTTTCATTATGTTTTGGAAGAAATTCCACTTAAATTTACACACCTGCCTTCTTAAAACAGAAAGATAAAAATACCTTTGGTGTTCCATGTTTTTTTCTAGTTCTTGATCTTCATTTAACAATTTATGTAGGCTTCTGATCTTTGCTTTCTTCTCATTTAGCACCAGAATAAACCGTTTATAAAGATCAGCCTCCATAGCTTCCTTAGCACTCACACATTTTTCAAACCTAAAATGTAAATAAACAAGTGCATAAGTAAACCATGCATGTTTTCTTAGCATTAGTATTATACAATCTATTACTGAAGATGACTTCAAGAAAACTTTTCAAGGAAAACACAATTTAAAATTTTTACATGCTTTCAATGACTTAAAGTTTTATACAAATAGCTAAAACAAATAATTAGGACTCATGGTTTATTAATATGTTAGTGATTTGTGGACTAAGATAAGGATCAAACTTGGAAATTGATATTACAAAACTTGGAAAACATCTAAATACCTAAATGCAGTAATTCATTCACATTTCTGGTTTATTTCTGAATGAATATTTTTTTGGGAAAACTTTCAAAGAAAACAAAAGCCTAGGATTCCTATACTTTGTTAATATTACTATAATAACAACAGTGATCTTAGTTTGTGATTAAGTGATTTACCCAATCTGTTTCCCCAAATACGTTATGAACTGCTCCAAGCCAAGAACAATTTACCAGTTCTGGCTTATAACCCAGAAGCATCCCCAACCCCTCCTCCAGAATAAATGAAAGTATACAACTTGCACGTTCCAAAAAGAAATGAATGAAACAGCAAATATAAAATACTATATATCTTCAATTTTAGATATGTATGATAAAACAAGATTATCATTTCTAATTCTTTCTATAATATTTAAATGAGCTAACAGGAGATTGTGCTAATTTTGATCTCCCAGATAAACTATATAAAAAAAGCAAACTTGCAGAGGTTACATGTACTTGGTATACACATACTATGAATATACACATACTATGAATAAACATCTGTTTAAAGATCCAAATATAAATTATTTCATGTAAAAAATACTTTTAAATTTAGTCTAGCTCTGCCTAGTTTTCTCTTTACCATATCGTTCATTTGTGCTTGTTGTTCTGTACAGCTATCATAATATTTTCAGAATATATATATATATATTTTATATATTTTGATATACTAAATATTTTTCACTGAAATAATTAGAGAAAAATGTCAAAGTTTGATACCTTTGACATATAATCCCTTATGCTTTCAACAACAGATCTATCTAGAGATGCAAAGAATTAGGGCGTCTCGTGGTATAAAGAGAAACATATGGCAATATTGTTTTCTGGGAACAATTACAGCACTTGTATAGCATAGTCATTGGCTGTGAACTCATAAAAGCAGAGTGGCTGTGTGTTTTATGGGCTGTTTTATCCTTAGTGCCTAGCACAGAGTTCTGCATTCAACAAATACTGACTAGCTATTTATGAGATAAATGAAGCAAGTCAGTGAGTTAATATGAATACTTTACAAGGAAATGGAGAGCCAGTGACTCTGAATTTTTTATTTTTCACTCCTTTAACAACAGTTAGTCACCAATGTCACAGTAATATTTTTCATGTTCTTCAGCTTCTAAAAAAATTGTGGTAAATATCAATGGTACTCCTTTCAGTAAGCAAAGCCCTCTGAGAAACATGTAAATCCAAGGGCGCTAGGGGACCAGACTTAAAGGTGAAGGGCTGCCAGTAGTGATGCCTCATTTTAAGGGGAAATGTGTCACTGCAGTTGTATTTCAGATGTAAAGTGTTATGTAAATATTATTTCTCATTTATTTGTACTATTTTGTAATGTAACACAATGACAAAAAATTTAAAAAGGTAACTAGGACACACATATCATTAAAATGCCTGAGTAAGTAATAATGAAATGCTTTAAACCTAAAGTAAATTATAAAATGCACACTAAAAATATCTTGTATAATTAATTACATAAACTTTCAAGAATGGTAATCAATTACTAAGTTATCTTATTTAAATACACATTTAGTATCTATATAAAACACTTCAATGATTCCTGATTGAAAGAGTACATGCACTTACCAAGATGAATTAAAAATGAAAGTGAATATCAAAATGAAGTGTCATATGATTTGTTAAAATATTGTTAATCTAAATAATTGCTGTCACAACCACACTGTCAAAGGCAACAACATTGCTGTAGGAGGACAGCAAACTCAATAGATTGAATGGCATCCTCTAAGTTAAACTTGCTTGGTTTTAGCAAAATTTTAGAATTTTGTTGCAACCAAATTTCTGATCTTTTAACTGGATAACATTTTCTAGATAAAGCTGGGCTATGGGGGTTAGCTGGAACAGAGTATTAATGTAAACAGTTTTAGGAAATAAATGAGTAATTATTAACAAATTCAGAGTGTTATCCTTTCATTCACTATTCAGTTACTAAAAGGTCCCTACCATCTCCCATGTGTCCTGTTTAATGCCAACGCTCCCTTATGGCATTTTATTTCCATACCTTCCATATTACTTGTCTCCTGCCAACCCTCCACTTCAATAACTAAACTGCTATTAGTAAGAGGGATATTCAGTGGAGGAGAGACGTGGGATTCACTGCTAAGTTTAGTGGTACTAAAGGAGAAAACATATACCACTAGAACAGACCATACTTAGTCCAACGATCATCTTTAAGGCAAAGCTCAAATCTGCTAAAATTATAAATATCTTCAAACAGGAAAGGTCTAAGTGATGCTTCATCGTTTCAATGACGAAGACAACAGACAACATGTTGAGTTTAATTAGTAACAGCACTGAGGTATCTAAGAACTTGGACCAAAGGATAGTAATTAAAAAAATAAAATAAAAGGGCAAAAACTAAATATGAAAACTACTGAATATTCAGAATAAAATATTTCTGGGTGGGAAAACAAAATAAACATACCAAGTTTAAAAAACACCAAAAATAAGAAAAGAAACAGAATAATTTCATGCAGAAATAACATCCAAAATAAAACGACAGATTCAATAACCTCAAAATGAAACATCAGATACATAAATGTGAACATGTGGTACTTTGAAACAGTACAGTAACCCTTATATTTACAATCAGCTCTGGCCAAATTTATATCCAGGTCAGAGTTGCGCAGCAAAAGAAAATATAAATAGAGTTCAGAGGACAAAGAATGCTAAAAAGAACTAGGGAAAAAAAGCAGTGGTAAAGAGATTTAATAAGCCTCAAGTACTGAAGAAGATGGTAAACAGCTGTTCCTCATCCTTTCTGAAAACAGCACAAGAGGAAATAGCCTTCAACTATACCATGAAAGAGTTAGATTACCATTCGATGGAAGGAGACTGTGACTATTCTTCAACACTGTAATAGGCTACCAAGAGGAGCTGAAGCTATCTCTTGAGGTCTTTAAAAATCAGCCTGAATTCATCCTGATATAATGTGATCTGAGCTTAAAGGCAGAGAGATGGAATAGAAGAGCTTTCAAGGTCTCTTCTATTCTAATGATTCAATGTGTGTCAACCCAGCTCAATCTGCTGAAAACTGCCTCAAATTACAGGTTTAATAATTAAAATCAGCATAAAGCTAGAGAGTTTCTACTGTGCTGTCTGAATGCAAACAAAAGACTTATTCAGTAACATGGAACGTGAGAGTTGTTTAAAATTAAATAGGAAAAACCAGTAAAATAAATACAACTAATAACCTATCTTTTCATACAATATTTCTAATATTGTTTATGTATCAAAACTATACAAAATTAATCTAGTAACATTATTTGCTGAAAATGGACCTACGACCACAATTGTTAAAAAAGTAAATTAAAAAATAACTGCAAATAAATATGTTGTTTACCATTAAAGCTCATTCTTTTTAATCATACTGTAATTCTTTATGCCTTACTCAAACTTAATTTATTCTTCACTTCATCCCAAATGGAAATAGCTTTAGAGTTGGTTCTGATTATAATAATAATGCATATTTAAATACCAATATATGAGTATATGCAAAAATACTGCAAAAAATTAAAATTTAATCCATAATTCCATCCAGATGTAGACTATTACAATTTCATTTTCTCCTTCTAGATGGTTTCTAGCTAAATATAATATTTTTCAAAAAAAAGCAGTATTATTAATATTTTTGGTAATTCATATTTCTTCTAACATACCATAAACATTTTTCATGATATATGCACATGTGTCTATAGTTTACTTTTGCTTACATAATATCCTATTGTGGAGTAAATATAGTTGAGTCCCATCAGCCAAGCTTCTAAGGAAATTCTCTACATCTATTTTATGCTGCTCCCCCTATCACTAACCTAGGCATACAGTCTGGAACAGTGATTGGAAAGAAATGACTGGGTCATATATGAACACTGGTATGAAATAAATCAGAGGCTACCCAGAAAACTGAACTGTGACCAGACCTAACATGATTTCCCCAACTATGATTCTTTACTTTCCATGTGCTCAGTAACTTAATTCAGCATGTGCATGTCCTACCTCTAATCTCTCTCAAGATTCTTCATCAGTACTATTGGGTTGGCTTAAAGGTTCATTTGTTTTTGTGTTTTTTTTTTCTATAAGATGGATCTAGTAATAATTGGTTATCTTTACCTTCATTTGAAACAATTTTGTTAGACTGCATTGTGAATTTGTCATATTAGTGTGCATTTAAAAAAACATCAAAATTGGTGAATTTTTGTGCAGCCATTTTAATAATAAAGATGGGAGAAACTAAGCAACATTTTCAGCATATTATGCTTTCTTATTTCAAGAAAGGTAAAAATGCAACTGAAACTCAAACAGGATTTGCGCAGTGTATGGAGAAGGTATGTGACTGATCGATCTTATCAAAAGTGGCTAGCGAAGTTTTGTGCTGGAGATTTCTCACTGGACATTGCTCCACCGTTGGTTAAACCAGGTGAAGTTGCTAGAGAACAAATTGAGCATTATTTGAGAACAATCAACATTCTATCATACAAGAGATAGCCAACATATGCAAAATATCCAGGCCAATAAAGTTATTGGTGAAAAAGATATCTTATTTTATTTAAAAAAATATGGAATTTTTTGCCAACCTAATATTTAGCTCATTTTCTAGTATTCTAAGGATGTTGAAAGTGAACACTAAAGGAAGCACTGCCTAGATAGATATAGCCACCACATAGTTATAGCTCCTTAAAATAGCCCCTCTCTCCTTTTATTGGAAAAAAATATGGAAAATGCAGGGTGGGGCAAGAGTAGGTTTACAGTTGTTTTCTATAAAAAATAATACAATAAATAATAATACAGGAATAAACTCTATTTCACATACTCATAACTGTAAACCTACTTAGCCACATCTTGTAGATAAAAGTTACTATTCTAACATCTGGTATATAATCAAGAACCTAGAATTCTCTCAACTGGACTCTCTTTCCTCTCAGGTTGGGGAGTCACCTCAATGATACACATCTTCAGCCTCTGAAGAAGGTGTCTGATCCAGTATTTACATAAAAGAATAGCTGGAGTATAATAAGACAGGTGATAAGATACATGACTGTACCTTTCATCAAACAGAAAACCTTTTGCCACAATAACAGCAAGGTACTTTCTGTGCAGTACAGAAATAGCAGATCAAGCATCTGTGGACCTCATTTTATAGGTACCGCTCATATTGCAGCACAGGGCACATCTTCTCATCTTTGTTCCCTGCTGCTTTCCACTCTACAGCACTGGTATTGAATACTGATGAGATAATACCTCTCTCAACCTCCTGCAGACGTTTTAAAGCAATTTGTTCAAGTACCAAGTACTCTGTCTGCATTTTTGTGCATAATTTGTGAATCAAATTTCCTACCATCCTGAGGATATTTTGAATTTTAAATATAATGGCTTATCAGAAACGCAGTACATTTCCTTTAATTTGATTTGTTTCATATATAAGTAGGCCCCAAAACATGCATTCTAACAGATTTTTGTTATTAGTTTAAACATGAAGAAAATAGAAGTTAAAAAGAAAAATTAACTGATTTTGCTGGTTTCCTAATATTTATACATATTTGATTTAGTTTCATTAGTTTTATATGATTGAAGACAATTAATTCAGAACTAAAAGATAACCATTTTCTTAATAACTGACAGCCAAATATAACCAGGTATTAGAAACTTAATTTTATATGATTGATTATATACAAATAATTTATTTTCATCAATTTCATTTTAACATACTATATATATTAATAAAACCTTTCACTTATTCTTCAATAGTCCCCCATGAATATTTACTAATGTCCATAAAAACAATGTCAATGACTGCTCCAAAAAGAACCTAAATAGAATAAATGTTCTTATTTTTTAGAGCTACAACTGGTTTGAACAAAAATTTTAAAAAGATACTGGACATACTGGATGTAATAATAATAATTATTACAACATAATTCTTTCAGATGTTGTAAAAATATATGTATAAACATATGCATATTATATTACTTATGTCTCTGTAGAGATATAATGTTCACAACATATATTTTATTTTCTTCAAACATCTTATACATAATAAAGGAACACTGGCTAAATCCAGGGCCAACCTACATCATGAAACAGTTAAGAAAATTCATAATTAATAAAATAAATCACTTTCCTCTTCATCATTTAAAAAATAAGAGGTAAAATCAGGAAAATAAAAGGCTTTCAAATGTCTTTTCCAGTAGTCACAATTACCTCACCTTTTAGAAGTGCTGGTAGTATGAATTTTCAATTGGAAAAATAAGTCTCTATTAGGAGCCAAAACACACATCATTTGAAATAGTTGCCATTTATATAAAGATTCCAAACAAGGAATAAATTGTGCTTATTTATGTTTCAGGTCTCCTTTTATTCACTACTAACCCTGTAATTTGAGCTAAAGTAACCCTTATAAATATCAATTTCCTAATTTTGATTAATATTAATCAATTCTGATTCTCATTGCCCAGTGACTCCTAATTGTTTAAGTTTGCTGGTGCAATCAAATATTAATGACCTAAAAGTGTTAACGTATTACTATAATGTACAATAGTGACCAGCAATTTGGCTTCATTATATTAAGTAAAGGTATAATTAATGACAGATTTACTTTAAATATATCCTAGTCTATGTTACAAACTGCCAAATCATTAACTTAATGCTACGATGATCTAAAGAAAGCTTAGTGTTTTTATACTACATATGTACACACCGTCTTTCAACGTCATTCCAGTCTTTCAGAAGCCTTTCATTCTCTTTCTGCAGGTGTTCATTTCTGGCTCGGTTCGCTGCCATGGTGTCCAGGCAGTCACAAATAAGTTCTCTAATGACCTCAGCTGGGTTTGCGACTTTCTCTAGGTCGAAAGAACCAAGTCTGAACTAGGAAGAAAGGAAAACATGATTAACCTTGGGAGAACATCAAAACTGAGTAGCCAGTTTTGAATACACGTAATTTATTCTAAAAGGGAAAAAGTTTGATTCAAAAGAGTACATTCACCAGAGATAGAGTGAACAAAGTAACTGAGCAACTTCCTAGTTTCTTAGTAAAGTTTATTATATAAATCAATATATAACCCAAGAATAATTTTTGTAATTTGTAAATCACTCTCCTATCGTCTAGGAGTGGAGAAAACACACACCATATGAACATATTACCCTCTGCTTGCAACCTTATATAAATCTGTCTGCTCAGATTTTAAAAAAGGAATTATACAAGACTTTTTAATGCTGGTTTCTGTTAATATTGATGGTAAAATGGAATAACTGACCTAAGCTATGTTATTTCTGAAGAGCAAAATGTGGTAATAGCTAAGAGAAGTACAGGGTTTTAGGAAACTGATAAACCTGAGGACACCACACAGCATCAAAAACCAGTAATTTATTACTGTCAATTATAAACAATAATGTCAGTTTTCTAGCTTGAGTACTTTTGCTTATCTCAATTCTTCTTCTAATGAGCACTCTAAAATATATATAAGACAGTATAATATAGTTTTAGTTATAGTTATGGAAATCTGAAGAAAACACAGGTTCTCCATATTTGGTCAAGATACTGAAAGTTATTAAAAATAATTACATTTATCCTTGCTATTAAAATTATAATTAATGTAAGAACAAGTAAGATTTAAAAATAAATTATCATTTTTTAACGGCCATATCTTGCAGTTGAAGGACAACTAAAGCAAAGCACAAATATAAACTTATCTAATCATCACCCAAATGGAACTACCCTACATTTTATAGATTATAAACTATAGGATAGTAATCTAATATCTGAAGGGCTCAAGTCAAGGCTCTGTTATGCTGCTTCCTGATCTAAGAAGGCATCCTAACTAACAAACTGTAGGAGAAAACATTAGCTTCAGAAACAACACATCATTCTGAAGAGAGATTCTGGTGGCACCAAGTAGCAAAACTGAGAGTAAAGCTGAGATGTTTTTAGCCTGGATCAATGATTTCTATTATGGCATTTATCTAATTAGAACATTTCCCAAATGTCTTGTTTTAAAAAGAGTATTTCTATAAGTATGTTATATACAGATTGAGAAATATTTAACAGTGGTAGATAGTTCTGAGACAAATCCCTATTAATCAGTTTACAAATAAAACTAAAAGCCCCTAAGATAAAAATCCAGTGCTTGCAATCTGAGTGGCATTTTATAAAAATTGGGACAACTATAATAGAATAACCATAAAAAAGATAAAATAAATAACGAAAACCATTTCAGTTAATTCCTATAAATTAGAATCATTTGTATGTTTAATCCCAGAGAATAGTTTTCTGAATAAACCGTATTTATTAATTTACTTTTCAATTTTCAGACAGAAAAGTTTTACTTAATATTACAGACACCCTGTCCAAAGGCTTAAATTTGGATGATTCCTAGGTGTTGAGAAACATTTATTTACACTAGCTTAAAATCTAAAGAATAACAAAGGATATTTATATTCTTCAGTCTTATAGGCACATTTTAGAAGACTGAATACTACTTGTCTAGCCAGAAAAGTGTGTGTTGAAACCTAAGTAGGTCACAATGTCTATTTAATCCTTTAATTTGTTTTATCTTACCTCTTCCTGTTTCCTAACAAAAGAAGAAATCAGATTAGAAAAAAACGGTCCTTTATTTCCATGCATATACCTAGTTGTATTACACTTATACATATAACTGAAATTAAACAATTTGAACAATGTTTACCAGAAAGACTTGGAAAAACTCTTATAATTATTATTCATTAAGTTAAAATTATTTCAGGAAATTTGTTATATCTGATTTACTGGTCTATCTAAATGTGGAATTAAATGACCAAAAGCATTTGTATTTTTCTTGTGTAATAAAATGAGTCCATTCAACAAGCATATAAGTTTAAATAGGAAAGCTTCATCTATGTAAGAAATACATAAATTGGAAGTAATTTGAGTATTTATCCTTTGAAACTTCTCTTAATGTAAACCAACACACATGCACAAAATAAAAATCATCTGTAGAGTATTACTTTTTCAAGTCAATTCAAAATAGAAGAAAAATTAAGCTAATTTTCTTTTTAGCCAACAGATTATCAGTAAAATGTAAACCCACAAAGTGATTTTGTATTCTCATTATCACATTGTCTGGCAGCTTTTACTAAAATGGACATTTTTAGAAAGAGTTTTTCATCACTTGAAAGTTTCAATAATGAAATTAGATAATTAATTTATGCCACACTTTGTTCCTGAATAACATACTCAGTAAAACACATATACACAGATTAAACACAAATCCTGCCCCCTACCCTTTATCTTAAATGGCAAAAACAGAGGAGGTTAATTTTAAATCACTCATTAACAATCAACTTCTTTCAGAAGTTTATATTAAAGATTCCAAAAGACATTCTTAAATCTTTTCTTGGCTATTCAGTAGAGAATAAATGTAAAATTTCATTTTTTTTAAACAGGAGGCAACTATATTTTGGTTTCTATTTTCTACTTATATTGTCTAGTTTTCTCCTTTAGCAGGTGTGAACATCTGTTATTTTAAACAATTTTAAAAAAGGCAAAGAGTATATAGGAACTCAATTCAAGAAATGGATTTTACTTGAAATATTCAGGTTATTTTTTAGAAAAAATCTGTTATGTGTGGGACAGTGGCTCTACTGGACCATCTAGCCTGTCTGTACACTTGGTTTAGAGCCAAGGCAGGAAGCACGCCTCCCCTTTCACTGCTGCTGTTCCTGCCTGTCCACATCTTTACAGGGGCAAGGGTCCGCATGCCTACGCACACTGAACTTCCG
Organism: Noctilio leporinus; assembly: GCA_004026585.1. Taxonomy (NCBI): domain Eukaryota; kingdom Metazoa; phylum Chordata; class Mammalia; order Chiroptera; family Noctilionidae; genus Noctilio; species Noctilio leporinus. The sequence goes on along the minus strand of PVIW01005021.1, from coordinate 45,793 downwards.
ATGAAGGCGTCACATCAGGCTTAATAAATTGAGAGGCGTGAAGTATTTCTACGCTCTAACGCTGTATTTTGCCCATCTGTATACTGTCACTCAAATGAAAAGTGGCAATTTAGCAAAATATTGTTCATAAAACCAGTAAATTCACACAAAAGCTGTATTGTACATGGTTGTGTCAATTTCTCTTACTTTAGTTTTTTTGTGTGACATGTAAGGCTATTAGCATGGTTGTTCTTTATTCTGTAATTTCAAAATAAGCTACTATATAAGATCAGGACTTCAAAAGGTACACCAGAGTCAGAAGATACAAATGAAAGACAGTTTGAAAGCATATCTCTTCTTTAGAGGCATGGCAAAAATGCATTTTGTAGTCAGTTCTCAAGATCTTATGAAGAATTTAGTGTTCACAGACCTATACTAAGCACCTCATTCAGGCTATAATCCAATATTTTAAGTTGTGTCTTTATTTTTTGTTATGTAAAAAGTTTAGAATTACATTTTTAAAAGTTGATAATCACAGGGTGCAATAGGTTGGTCTAAATTATCAATTTAGCTAACCAAACAAGTAATGGCAATTTTTTTTCTGATATGCCTTCAAAATTCTCAATTTCAAAAAACTTATCCATTTTCTTTAGCCAGGGTTTGTTTATTCTGGATATCTGTCTGTCAATTCTTTAATTCTAAAATCAAATGCCACTCCCCTTACTCATCACTTGGAAACCCAGGCTAAGTTCTCTTTATTTCAGCCTACATTAACTTCTCTATTCCTAATATCTCAAAATTTGTCTCACATAATTTTGCATGCAGTTGCACCCTCCTAATATATTTTTCTGGTTATTTAAAAAATGCATTTTAAAGCCCAGCTGGTGGCACAGTGGATAAGACACTGGCCTGCAAATTCAAAGGTTGCTAGTTGGATTCCCAGCCAGGGCACATAACTAGGTTGCAAACCAGGTCTCCAGCCAGGTCCATAGCTGGAGGGATGTGAAAGGCAACCATACATTGTTGTTTCTCTCTCTCTTCCTCCCTCCCTGGCCCCTCTCTTTGAAAATAATGAATAAAATCTTTTTTAAAAATGCATTTTTTCCTTTAAATTTCTTGCTCTTTGAGATTACAAACTGTAACTTATATTTCTTCCACAGTCTCTACAGTATCTTGCACAGCTCGATACATATATTAAATTCTCAAAGAAGACCTGAATTTTTATTGGAATGATCCTTATTAATAAGGAAATGTAATTATAAATGGAGTGGGTAAAGAAAAGGACTGGGACAGTGATGCTCTGAATACAATTTATGACATATTTTAATGATATAAATTAAGAATATAACACCATTTTATTTTATGGAATAGCATAATTTAAACAAAAAGGATATAGTTCAAAATTCCATAATAGTACTTCATACTGTTTAATAGAATCTAAACAGATATGTATTCTATGATTATGTACTCAGTTTTCAGGTTCTTTGGCATGGCCAAATACATAAAAGAGAATATACACTATTGGTAAAATATATAAAAGAAAAACTATAAATATTAACCAACTACTAGAGGAATCTTTCCAAATTTTTCTAGGGAGAGGGTGATTATTATTCAAGGGGTGAGTTGATATTCTGCTTAGAACATATCAACTAAGAGTTTTAATATATCACCAACATAGTTTAAATAATCTGGCAGAATTAATCTTTGTTAAGAACCAAGCTATAAAACTAAAGGAAAAAAGTGGAAAAATCTATTTTGATGTTATTACTAAGCAAAGAATAGTCAGATGGGAACTCAGTTTTCAGTAAATTTTTAAATTTGTTAATGTCAGAATAAAGTTTAGCTGTTATCTACATATGTCTGTACTAAAAAAAGTAAAGTCTGACCATTTTAGTTTATAATACAGAAATATTTCATCTACTGTAGACAAATTCATAATTGCATATACGTAGTAGCAAAATTCTACTAATACAGAAACTCAGTCAAGCTAAGCAATAAAAGAGAGTAAACTACATTACTTTGTCCTACTTATGCTAATCATCAACTGTAAGTATTTTAAACCAACTATATTTTCACTAAGACCTTTTCATCAATGAATGCTTTGGTTCAGTGACATGCTCAAATGTTTATTTTAGATTTGAATAAAAAACATTACAAATGAAACTTCTAAAGCAGTAACATATCTAAATCGACAACTGGTCACATTTATCCTCTCAGGTAGCTAGAACTGAGGAAAGAATACTGATAAGGACTCTTGCTAAAGAGATAAAGAGTTATATTGTGAGACTATTAATCTCACCTTTCCAACTATTTCCTTACAGTTCAAAAAAAAATGCTTAAGCATGTCAAGATGACTGCATGATCAAGGAGGCTCTGCATATTTTAGATCCTTTAAGTTCTTAATATCCAAATGCAATAATCTAAAAGTAAAAAATATGTTGGGCTCTAATTATAATGCTACAAATGATCAGCATTTTAACCATATGCTTGACGTATTAGGTATATCAAATATTCTTATTTCTGTCTGCATAATTGTAAAAATCATAGAATCCTTGAGAACAAAAACAAAACAACACCAACCATCTATGTGGTTAAGGAATATCAGAAGTTACTTTTACTTAGAATGTTCACTCAATTACTGCACGAATATAGAGGTGAGAGTCTTTTGGTTCACAGGAAGTATAGTAACATCCATATTTATCTTAGCCTAATTGGAGTTTTAATTAACTATGAAAATTATACTGTATATAAATTAAGAATCAACCAGTGGCTTTTCTTATTGTAACTGGATTAGGAAGGGAATGGTGAGCGCGAAGTTCTCTATTAGTTGCCAGTTACTTTATTTTTGGTGTTAGGTGCTGATAAAGAAACATTACCTTGGATTACCAGATACTTTTCTAGATTTCATAATACTTACATAATCATATCTTCATGGTATATTTCTCTATCTTCCACTTAGATGCTAAATGGTAATATCTCTTTGAATGGTACCTTGACCCACTTTTTTTCTCTGCAGAGTATATTGTTATCCACAATCACAGCTTCTAGTACCTGAAAACTGCCAAATGTATATTTCTGGGCATCACCTCTCCTAAACTCTAGATTTATATAAACATTCTACTCCTTCTTTCTAAGGTGGTGCCACCAGGACATCATATACAAATTTCAAATTCCAAACAGAATTTATTATCCATTTCCCTCACTATGTAGTCAACTTAACATTCACCATTCAATTATAATTAGGCGAGTCTATACCCAAAGAACCCTGAAACACCAATCTAGAACCTATGTACCCCTGTGTTCATAGCATCTCTATTTACAATAGCCAAGAGTTGGAAACAGCCTAAGTGCCCATAAGTAGATGGATGGATCAGTAGATGAATGAATCAAAAAACTGTCATACCATTACACAATGGAATACTATGTAGCAGAAAGAAGGAATTCCTATCTTTTGTGATAGCACAGTTGGAACTGGAGAGTATTATGCTTAGTGAAATAAGCTAGACTGCAAAAGACAAATACTGTATGATCTCATCTAATACAGGAAACTAGTGAACAAAACAAACAGAAGACCAGAATGGAACCAGAGACAAGGAAACAGGGAGCAGAATGATGGTGACCAGAGTGGTGGGGGAAGGGGAAAAGTAAAAGGGGAGGAAAGAAAGGGAAAGGATTCGTCCAAGAACTAGTAAGAATGACCAACAGACATGCACAATGAGGTGGGGACTGACAGTGGGAGAAGGGATGGGGTGGCTGGGGTGGGGAAGAGCAAAGGTGAAAAATGAAAAATTGTAATATAAGAACAATAAATTAGTTTTTAAAAAAGACATAGCATCATTAAATTTTGGAACATTTAGGACAAAAAGAGGATCCTAAAGGATTCCAGAGAAATAAAATAGGTTACATGTGTATGATCTGGAATAAAAATGACACTGGATTTCTATAGCAATTCTAGATATCAAAAATCAATGAATTAATATCTTCAAAATATTAGACATATTCAGAGAATACATCTCACCAATGTGATGAAATAAAATAAATTATAACATAACATTTTTCTAATAATAAGTAACATTTATTGAGTGCTTACTATGTTATAGGCATTATGTTACTTAATACATAAGTCTCTGTGGGGCTAACAGAAATAAATTCAGATTATAAACTCTAAATCTAAAACTAAAAGACTATCAGGATCATGTGAAGTATAGTCAAAAAATTCTGTGGATTTTCTACTTGAAAACTTCAAATTCAATTAAATATCCTTCTTCAGTTTCTACCATGTGTACATATAAGCCAATCTATATTACAGGAAAATGAATCAGATAGAATATATGCTTTACATAAATGCAAATGAGTAGTAGTGTTTTAAGGCTTACAATATTAATAAATTAATTTCAGGAAAATCAATGCAAGCTACAATGCTACAATCATAAATCTTCAACAATGAAAAGTTAAAAGTGGCCCTGGCTGGGTAGCACAGTGGATAAGATGCTGGCCTGTGAACCCAAAGGTCACTGGTTCAATTCCCAGCCAGGTTGCAAGCCAGGTCTGTGGCTGAAGGCAGGTGAAAGGCAACCATACATTGAAGTCTCTCTCCCTCTCTGTATCTCTCCCTTCCCCTCTAAAAGTAAGAAATAAAATCTTAAAAAAAAAAAAAAGCCAGAAGTCTAAATGTAGCCAGACCAAAAAACCATGAAATACTTCAGGACTAAAATGATTGTTTTCAATGAAATAATGTCATTAATACATGAAGTACCAAGTGTTTTGCGGTAACCATGTAAATAAGTCCTATTACACAGACTACTAGTACCTTGCTGTCAGCAAATATTAAAACCAGAAACTTAGTTTCAGTAAAGTCCAAAAAAATCAACTGTTTTGGCATATTATTGTTTTACTTCTATAAACTCTTTTTTATGAAGCAATCTCAAATGAGAATTCTTACCCATTGCCAAAATATGTCCAAATGGTATAGCAGTTATTGTATTTTGACAATGTAGTAATTCCAGTTCATTTGATGAGGTGCTAAGGGATGAATCCATAAAATTGAAGCAAGGGAGCAGTGTCAGGGTAGCATTTTGAAAATACAGAATACACTGAGATATGCAGTTCTATGAAAAGTTGTATAAACAATACTCTGAGTGTATCTATGAGGGTATTTCTAGAAGAGAGTAGTATTTAAATTGGTGGACTGAGTAAAACAGATTCTCTTCCCAAATGCAGGTGACTATCATTCAAACAGCTGAGGGACAGAATAGAACAGTAAGGCAGAGGAAAGTTGAATTCACTCTGCATCTGACAAGTTGGGCTGATTGAGACACAGGCCTTCTCCTGCCTTCAGCACTCCTGGTTCTTTGGTCTTCTGACCTGGATTGAAATTCTCCATTATCAGCTCTCCAGCTAACAAGCCTTTGGACTACACCACAGACTTTCCTGAGTCTCCAGATTCCAATGGCAGATAATGAGACCTCTCAAGCAACATAGTTTTGTGAACCAATACTGTATTATATTTATAAATACATAATTATATTTACATACAATATATATTCTATTGACTCTGTTTCTCTGAAAAACACTAATACAGTAGCATATCAGCTTTATAGTCTATGGTTATATCCTAAAGATAACTAATTTCCTAAATTCCTTCACTGTGCCCTGGTCATCCATCCTCTGGCAAATTCAATAACAATAAATAAATAAAATGTGAAGAGGATAAGAACTACTTCTATCCAGGCTTTTAATTTTTTCACAATTGTGAACTATACATTATGTATAACAAAATAAATAACTACTTGAACAATCTCTAAAAATAAATCAGAGTATTGCAAATAATGACTGTTGAAATATCATATATGCAACAAACAATTTCTTATAGACAACCCATGCTATTACCATAAACTACCGCTGAAAATGGTAACAGCAGTCCAGAATGCTTTGAACCTATGATGTCAACACAAACACAGGACCAGAAAGAGAAGGTGTTCATAATTTAACTGAGAGAGAGACAAAGAGTAATGATACACATTTTTCCATTGTTTTATCTCATCAGTAAGTGACCTAGAGGAACCACCCCATCATGGATTAGATGAATTTCTTCTCATTGCCCAAAACAATCTGATCCTTTTTAACACAAGTAACTAATTCTAATTTCATGCAAAAATACCTGTATGAACAAATAAAGAGTAATATTTTTTAATGTTCAATATGACATTTCTGAGAAACAGAACTAAAATCTTCACAGGAAAGACCATCATCAACATCTAACAGGATAATTTAAGGACATACAGAAGATGGCAGAGGAGTGAGTGGAAGCTACTCCATCCCTGGACCAATCTAGAATTCAACAAAATTGTAGAAAAATCATCCTGAAGAACCAATTGAGCAAGCTGGGGAGAAGCCTTATAATCACAAACAGACAGGAGAAATCACTCACCACAACAAGGATGCTTGGGAGTTCGGAAGCAGTACAAGATGATGGCTGATGGAGGACTCAAGAATTGGAAAATTTAGTTCAAGTGATAGTTAATGAGCTTAGTAGTCAATGTATGTAAAAAGCTACTGTTCCAGGAACTGGCAGTATGACCCACCTTGATTCTAGACCATAAATGCTTCCACCTTTGTGCCTCAAGAGGTCTTCAAGCAATTCAAGATGGTATCTGAGCCACTGTACTCCAAGGAAAGAGGTCCACTCCCCATGGGAGAGTGAAAGAATGCTGCAGCTTTTATTTGATTAACTTTTCCCTGAATTCCAAACCCCTAACCTAAGTCAAAGAGCTGTTTCTTTGAAAAGATAAACAACTTGACAAACCTTCAAACAGACTTATATAAAAAAAAGAGAATGAACCCAAATAAATATAATCAAAAATGAAAGAGGAGAAACACCAACTGACACTAAAAAATACCAAGAATTGTAAGAAAAATATTATGAGCAACAATATGCCAACAAACTGGACAAACTAGACAAAAACAGATAAATTCCCAGAAAGAGATAATCTTCCAAAACTAAATAAGGAGATTCAGAGAATCTGAATACTGAAGAGAGGGAACAAGATAGGAATGTCCACTTTTACCTCTCTTATTCAACATAGTACTGTAATAACTTGCCACAGCAATCAGACAAGAATAAGAAATAAAATGCACCCAAATTGGAAAGAAGCAAAGCTGTCTTTATTTGCAGGTAACATGATACTGCACATGGAGATACCCAAAGATCCCACCAAGAAAGTACTAAAACTGATACATGAATTCAGGAAAGTAGCAGGAAAAAAAATTAATAACCAGAAATCAGTTGCACTTTTATATGCCAATAATGATCTAACAGAAAAGGAAATTAAGAAAATAATCCCATTCACAGTTGCTAAAAAAGAACAAAATACCTAGGAATAAACCTAACTAAGGTAGTAAAAGACCTGTACTTGGAAAATTAAAAGATAATGATGAAAGAAACTGAAGAAGATACAAATAAGGGGAAGCACATACCATATTAATAAATAGGAAGAATTTACATCATTAAAATGTCCAATCTACCCAAAGCAATCTATAGATTCACTACAATTCCCACCAAAATTCCAATGACATATTTCACAGAACTAGAATATTTCAAAGATGTATATGGAACTACAAAAGGCCCCACATAGCAATAGCAATCATAAGAATGAAGAATAAAGTTGAAGGAATCACACTACCTAACATCAAACTATATTATAAGACCAAAGTAATCAAAACTACATAGTACTGGCATAAAAAAGACACATAGATCAATGGAACAGAATGGACAGCCCAGAAATAAATGCACACCTTTAAAGTCAATTAATATTCAACAGAGAAAGCAAGCACATATAATATGCTAAGGACAGTTTATTACATAAATGTTGTTGGGATAATTGGACAGATACATGCAGAAAAATGCAACTAGACCACCTTCTTACATCACACACAAGAATAAATTCAAAATGGATTAAAGATTTAAATATTAGGTTCCAAGCCATAAAAAACCTAGAAGGAAATATAGGCAGCAAAATCTTGGACATTGTTTAATAGCAATATTTTATCAGATTTAGCTACACAGACAAGGGAAATAAAAATCAATTAATTAATAAACAAATGGGAGACTACATTTAACTAAGAAGTTTTTGCACAGCAAAGGAAAACATCAACACAATAAAAAGACAAGCCACAGAATGGGAGAATATATTTGCTGATACATCTGATAAGGGGTTATTATCCAAAATTTATTAAGAACTTATAAAACTCAACACCAAAAAAACAAAACAAAACAAAAAAAAAAAACCCAAAACAAACAAACAAACAAAACCCAATCCCAATTAAAAACTGGATAAAGGACATGAACAGATATTTCTTCAAAGAGGACATACAGATGGCCAATAGACATATGAAAAGATGTTCAACATCATTAATCATCAATGCAAATTAAATGCAAATTAAAATCACAATGAGATATCATTTCACACAAGGCAAAATCATCAATAAATCATCATACAACAAGTGCTGGCGAGGCTATGGAGAAAGGGGAACCCTGGTGCACTGTTGGTAGGAATGCAGACTGGTGCAGCCACCGTGGAAAGCAGCATGGAGATACCTCCAAAAGGTAAAAATAGATCTTCCTTTTGACCCATCAATCCTCCTTCTGGGAACATATCCAAAGGAACCCAAAACACCAATATGAAAGAAAATAAGCACTCCTATGTTCATTGCAGTGTTATATACAATCACCAAGATATGGAAGTGGCCCAAGTGTCCATTAGTAGATAAATGTATAGAACAACTATAAGATATTTACACAATGGAATACTGCTTGGCTATAAAAAAGAAGAAAGTTTTACTCTTTGTGACAGTATGGATGGACCTGGAGAATATTATGCTAAGTGAAGTAAGCTAGTCAGTGAAAGACAAATACCACATGATTTCATTAATATGTGGAATCTAATGAACAAACTTAACTAACAAAGACAATGGGGACAGATTCATAGATGGAGAGCAGGATGACAGCTGGTAGCAGAGGGGCAGGTTGGGGGTGGAGGCATTGAACAAAAAGGAAAAAGGACTCATGGACATGGAAAACAGTGTGATGATTGCTGGGGGTAGGAGTGTATAAGGGGACTAAATGGAAAAAATACAACAAAGATTAAATCAAAACAGAGAAAAATGAAATAAAGAATGAGCAATAAAGTGTGAAGAAAAAGGGCATACAGCATCATAAACTGCATCCTTCTATATTTCCATGTGTTCAAGGATCTCATTTAGACTTTCATATGTTAATCTAATCATAAGGAAGTACAGTAAGAATTTTATCAATAATCTGTATTTAATTCTCCAATAACAAAGCTCATTATTCTCAAAGACGCCTTTTAAAATGACCGTTTGTAATGCCTTTTAATTACTAGCAATGGCTAGAAAGCCTATTTAGAAAGTTATAAATAATTATTGATTGGTGGATGTTAACAAACAGAAAGCCTTTCAATATCTACTTTAAAAAGGAACCACAGCCAACTAGAAGTCCTATTTTCTCTGTTCTCCAGAAAACCAAACATGACACTGTGAGGGGAGTCCCAAATCCCAAAACTCTAATGAAAGATTCAAGAGATCAAGACCAGAGAATGTTGAAGGTTTCTACCACCATTGTCCCCACCATAGTATTACAATGGGTTATTCTCTGTAAATCAAAATGACTCTATTGATTCATTTTGGTAGAGAATAAAATTTTGAAAAAAAAGAGTTTTCAATAGTGCTAGAGAGCTGATACACACTTTTGTCCATATTGCTTTTTGAGCAATTACATGGATACACACAATCAATAGGTAACTGAAAATACATTCAGTACCATTTGAATAAATTTCACTGAGTTCCTAATGTGTGTTGGAAATTTTGTTTGGGGCTGAGAATGGCAGTATAAACAAAACATATTTTTTCTCTCTCTATGGAAATCTGGCAGGAGAGGAAACTGATATGGAATTATCCAACTAAAATGCAACACAGTTTCAAAAGAATGAATGAGATGAAGTTAGGAAAAAGTATAAATTTCATGCTAGGACAGCCTTTATTCTCCAGGTCAAAGCTTGCAATGTCTACTGTCTTCAAGGGCAAAGCTAGTCAAGTAAATGAACTGGCAAATTATATAGAGGGCATTTCCCATCTGCAGGGGCTGCAGCTAGGCAATAGTAGTGTATTGTTGCTGTGGAAATGTGGACCACCACACACAGATTTCTAATTTTTCAAAAGAGGCCAGAAATTTAGGTTTTTAGATATGTAAGCTCCTGATTTTAATGGTTGAAATCTTGTTTAAAATGTATTTCTATAGGTAAGGGTCAAACATAACCTGTCTATAGGTCATATTGTGTCCCCCTGCTAAATACAACCAGGTGGCCTTCAATGACTTTTTTAAAGCAAAGTAATGATTAAATCTGCATTTTAGGAATGTCCCTCTGGTGGTAGATGAAAGTAGGTAGGAGGACCAAAGAAGAATGTTCAGAATGATCAGATGTTTGGAAAAATTCCTGCAAAAAAATAATGAACTTGAATCTTTGCCATAGAAAAATGCACACAGGTTCACTTGAGTGACAAGAAATGAGGACTAGACAAGATATGAATTGAAGGAAAAGAGCAAATCACTGGGTGGCATGGAAGGGTGAAAATACAAGAGTAAAGCTAAGCGAGAGTGCAGGACAGCAGAATTTGGGAGAACAGCATAAAGTTTTTTCCTTGAATAAAACTAGAGGACACACATGAAGACATTAAAACAAAAAATACATACCTAACAGCCTCTAGTATTTTAACGGTAGACAGAATTCTCAGATGGCCCTCGTTTCCCATCCTTTGGCATACTCATACATATCTATATAATCCTCTCCTTTTGCGTGGGAGGAAACTTGTGAATTTAATGAGATACTCGCATGATTAGGTTAAGTTACAGGGCACAGCAGACTTTAAAAATGAAATTTATTATGCCTGTGCCTGATTATAATAGCACATTACTGATCAGCAATTTTACAGCAAAAGCTGATGTGAGGGTGAGGGCAAGCATGAGTTAAGTCGTGTAGTAAACCAAATCCATCTGTTCATTAAGTGAGGCCTTAAAATGGACCTTGTGCTCTGGCTGGTGGCACAGTGGATAAGGAGCCAACCTGCTAACCCAAAGGTCGCTGGTTTGATTCCCAGCCAGGGCACATAACCAGGTTGCAAGCCAGGACTCCAGCCAGGTCCGTAGCTGGAGGCAGGTGAAAGGCAACCATACATTGATGTCTCTCTCCCTCTCTGCCTCTTTCCCTACCCCTCTCTCTGAAAATAATAAATAAAATATGTATTTAAAAAATGGACCTACGAAGAACAAAAATTCAACTTGAAGGAAATTCCATGTTGCTGGATTTGAAAATGGAATCACCCTTGGCTAACAGCCAGCAGGAAATACATGCAGCCAACAAATGCAGGAGTTTGGAGGAGGAATCTGAGCTCCAGAGGAGAAGGCAGTTCTGCTGACACCTCAACTTCAGCTTTGGGAGATCTGGAGCAGAGAACCCGGTTGGTGACATGGCTGGACTTCCGACCTATAAAAACTCTTGATATAATGGTTGGTGCTTTAAGCGGCTAAATTTGTAACAATTTGTTGCACAACAGAAAACTAATACACTTAGTGATCAGAAAATTAAAATGTTTTGTTTTTGTTTTTTTAATGAAGCAACAGGGATTACTTTAAGATAAGGTCTTTGGCACTACCACAAATGAGCACCAAGCCAAATTTAATTGCTAGCAACTTTGGTCTCATCACATTTACCGAAATGTCTTATCAGGCTCAAAAAAATCATTCACTAGAAAGAGAAATATATTCCTTTGTTATATAAAATATTAAGTTATATACCAAGGGAGATGAACAGGCTTTCAAAATATACTTCCATGAAAAGGCTATACAAGAAAGCAGATGGATACAGTAGTAACAAACATGAAAAATGTTATCAAGTAATTCCTGAGAATTTAACACCTTCAGAAGGTTCTAGCAATCGTAATTACCGTACACAAGTATATCTTCAAGTTTCTCCATTCAGTAGAATAAATGACTTTCTATTAAAACTCTAAAAACATATTTGCATGGCAAAAAAAATTATATATATATGGATATTTGTTTCAGAAAGCATTTCAATTATTATGGTAGAAATCAAAGTTATGAAAGAATAATGGAATCATTGAAGTTCTGTTGGCATTTAATCACTTAGTCTTTTGAAATCATTCTGTTTACTGTCTGGTTTCCACAGTAATAAACACACAGCCTGTTTATTTTAAATATTCCATCCTAAAATGAGGAAGATTTTTTTCCCTCAAATTCATACTACACACTAACCAAGATCCTAAGCCAAGGGAACACAGGAGGCCAAATGTGTAAAAGACAAGTGCGATTCAATATGAACATGATCCAGTCTTTAGATTTAGAGAAGAAAAATGTCAAACTCCAGCTGTTTTAACTTCATAAAAGGATAACCCAGGTTGGCCTAGTCCTTGTCTCTTGAGGGAGGCAAGCAGCCAATGACATAATGTGTCCGTTTTGTTCATTTTATGTCAGTAAGCCCTGCACTTGTTTTGTGGTTCATCTTTTTTCTGTCGATTTGCACCTCTCCCTAAAGTGTACAACAACGCACTCTTTAGATCAATAGTAAAAGTCTATTCCAAATCAAGGAATATAAGAAAATAAATCTTTGAGAAAACAGAACTTAAAATTTAGAACAGTCTTCAGCTGAATAATTTCAAGGATGTATCCTTTCTTGTCCAATCAGCATATATTCTAAACAAACAAAAGTGCTTCCCTTTTAAACTTCATAAATATGTAAACCACCCATAATTTTAAAAATAAACTATGAAAAAATGATGATTTTCCAAGAAATTCTAAAATAAACCTGAATCATACTTATTTACAAATCAAAGCATAAAATAAACAAAAAATGAGAATGGGGAAATATTAAAAGCAATTTATGTTACACAAATTTCCTAACTCAAGGCAATCTGACACATCAAACATATCACCAGACCTCTTGGACTCATCCCTCTTGGCACTCTGACCAACCCCTGTTCCAACACAGACTGGCACTAAGTCCACTGCATGCAGCCAGCCTGGATCTCCCTTCGGCATTCTCCTGGGGATTCTTTTCATTGTACACTGTTTCGTAGATCCCATATGTGAGCTGAAAGCTTAGTCAACAAACTTCATCATTTCTAAACACGCATCTAAAACTATACTAATTCTTTGGCTTCAAGCGCTGATATATACAGCATTTTGGCTATGGCTTAATTTAAAATTTTCATAATATTTTAATTTCTTCTTTGGCCCATCAATTTTATTACATGTATGCTTTTATTGGTAAGAGAGACAATCTTTTAAGAATTATTACAGAAAACTTTAACTATATGTGGATTCTTTGGCAGAGGAGTCCTTTGTGGTCTAGTACATAGTTAAACATTATCATGTTTTAGTATACTTGAAAAAATGTACATTCTCCAATTGTTAAAGGGATCGATTTATTTATCATCCATCCATCTATTCATCCATCAATGTTAAAATGTATGTCCATGTTAAAAACATATAAAATATGTTTTTGCTATTTTCTCAACACATAACATTCACTGCCTTAAAGTGTATTTTTTTATGATATAAAGTCCCTCAGAAGTCATATTTCAACTCATGTTTGTCTGGTGAATTATATTCATGTTTCCAATCTTTATGATCTTTATGTTTTAGATGTGTTTCTCATAAACAGAATATTGGACTTTATATTTTATAGAATCTAGAATCTGTCTTTTACTAGGAGTTTGTATTCATATAATTAATTTACTTATTTCTACCATCTTATTTTGTTTTCCTATTTTCTATGTATTTGTCTTTTGCTCCATTTTACTATGTTTCATATTCCTTTAAAATATGTTTAATTAGCCCTGGCTTGTGGCACAGTGGATAAGGCACTGGTCTGCAAACCCAAAGGTCGCTGGTTTGATTCCCAGACAGGGCACATAGCCAGGTTGCAAGCCAGGTCTCCAGTCAGGTCTGTAGCTGGAGGCAGGTGAAAGGCAATCATACACTGATGTCCCTCTCCCTCTTTGTCTCTCTCCCTTCTCCTCTATCTAAAAATAATAAATAAAATCATTAATAAATAAATATGCTTAATCACTTTAAATATTTGTTTTAAAGTACTTTGAATTTTTTATATTATTTTATGTTTTGTGATAATAATCCTTTTTATTATGGCTATTGACTATATCATGTTAGGTAATTCACATGGATAGAATTTTTTTAATTAATTTATTTTAAAATATTTTATTCATTACTTTTAGAGAGAGGGGAAGGAAGGGAGGAAGAAAGGGAGAAAAATGTCAATGTCTGGTTGCCTTTCACCTGGCTTGCAGTCTCTGTATAAATTGGGAATCAAACCAGTGACCCTTGGGTTCATAGGCCGGTGCTCGATCCACTGAGCCACACCAGCCAGGGCATGGATGGAATTTTTATTTTGAACTTATCTTCAGAAAGGGAATTCTTTCTGAATAGCTTAGAATTTGCTTCGTTAAGAATTTCGTTAAGAAATTATCTATGCTATCTCTTGGCTTGAAATCCCTGTGCTATGAGACAAAAAAATCCTGACTCCTTTAAAAAATGTGCACAGGAGCCTCCCTCCCCTTCTGCCATGAACTGAATTCCTACCATCCTATCACCACATAGGCAATAAACTCAAACCCATGGAGCTTGTACACAGGAAAAATAGCCTTTTTGCCCAAAGTAGCAAAACTCTGGCTTCAATTTATCTTTTCATTTCTATCCCCAGGAGGTTCTGCAATCCCCACCCTCTTTTCTGGTCTCAGCATTTCTATCTACCTGTAATGGGATAGAGGATCATATATCACAGGTTAGTCCCAGAAATCCATACAATATTTTTCTAATAACTAGTATTACTTTCATGAATTTTACTTGGTATTTACTGAGGAAACAGATCAGCACAAATGTGAATGACAATACAGTCATGTCATCTGCCCACATGGAGTGTGGCAGGAATTTCATCCTGCAATATTACCACTATTCCAATTTTCTATCCAGGATATGAAATTCTCTTATTCCATAATATCTTTTCATAATAATTTTGAATTAAACCTAAATCAATTATGTCTAATAATTACCCTAATCATAGACATAATTATCACCTCAAGAAATGCTAAGTGATTTTCAGAAATATCTCCTTACAGAAACTAATTTTTCTCTAAGAAGTTATACTTATTTGGATAGAAAGATTATTTCATTATGTCCAAGATCACGAAAATCACACATTTGTTTTCATTTTTAATTTTAAAAAATGATAACCAATTCTGCATGTTTTTTCAAAGTTGTAAACTCATGGGATGCTCTTTTACAACAGAATTATCTTGTAATCCCTGCCTAATCAGATAATAGTTTAACATTTCACATTATTTGGAGTCCTGGGAGGAAAAAAATTTTAATTACTTAAAATTAAATAAACAGCAAATGCAACACAATCATAACTTACATGTCTTCCATAAAATAAATTTATATTCCTAATAAGTTTCATATTGTCAGTTATAATTAGTTTACTCTTAATAATTTCTCATTACAAAATGAAATCAGTATTATTTATAGATTCATCCTTATTTGATATGAGATGTTGAAAAAAATTTTTTAACAGAAGATACTTTAATATATATTATATCCAAATTTAATACAGTACATTACATGCCCCAAATACATCCTAAACTAAAATTTTTTAAATTTCCCAATCCTAATCTAATAATGCATACAGAATAATAATTTTTGACTTTTCAAAATAAATTATTGAAAATATTATTCTGTTAAACTTGTGTGACAAAAACATCTCTGAAGAACAACTTAAATGTGAAATTCATTCACAAGCTGTGCTGACAGAATAGAATTGATTATTATAGATTCTATTTCAAATTTCATGGTAATTTAAAGCTGAAAATGCTTTTCTATTTATTATATTCTTATATAGATAGCAGAAATCTTTAGGATGAATAAGATTTCTTAATAGACCAAAATTCTTTCTAAGAACCAGGGAATTTAACAAACTATTCTTTAAATTAACAACCAAAGTGTTTTGTTTTTGTCTTTTGTTTGATTGGTTGGTTTGGTTTGGTTTAAGAACCTAATGGCCCCTATTACAGAATTTCTTTAAAATTTTCATCCAAAAGATAGTTGACATGCTGCCTAGATTTTCTAAGAGCATAATAATTCTGTAAATTGGTAAAAACATAAACCTATTAGCTACTAGCATTTTTTTCTTTTTTAAAAGATTCTAGTTACTTATTTTTAGAGAAAGGAAGAAGGAAGAGGAAAGACAGAGAGAAACATTGATCATACACACTCCAATCAGGAGCAAAACCCAAAACCTAGGTTTGTGCCCTGACAGGGAATTGAACCAGCAGCCTTTTTGCTCTGTGTGATAACAACCCACCAACTGAGCCACATCAGTCAGGGCTGCTACTAGCATTTTCAAAGTCACACTGCTCTCAGAAGCATGTTTTTGATGCATTTAGTGTCAAGTTAAGAGCACTTCCAATATTCACTAAAATTTTTCCTTTTGATCTGATGAGAATTTCTCCAAAAAGACACAATGTTTTGAACATGGCAAATATTAACTGATAAGAATAGAGCAAATTGGCCCTGGCTGGTAGCACAGTGGATAAGGTGCCGGCCTGTGAACCCAAAGGTCGCAGGTTCGATTCCCCAGCCAGGGCACACATAACCAGGTTGCAGGCCAGGTCTCCAGCCAGGTCCTTGGCTGGAAGCAGGTGAAAGGCAACCACACATTGATGTTTCTCTCCCTTCCTCTCTCTCTCTCTCTGGAAATAACAAATAAAATCTTAAAAAAAAAAAAAAAAAGAATAGAGCAAAACTTCACATTTTATGTGGATAAATAAGCAATAATCCCACTAAAAATATGTGGCCCCAAATTAAAATTCATAGCTATAAAAACTACAGATTATTTCATGTCATAGACCCTTGGGAGTTCCTCATGATTTGGATATTAAAGTTAAAAATATCAGAAGTCTCCTGATCTAATCCATGATTTACAATTTTATATTTGGTCTTCTCCCTGAATAAATCTATGCTTAATTTTGTTTTACAGTGCTCTGTTAATAAGTATACAGATACAGAAATGTGTCCATTCAGCAACTTTTGTTAAAATATAAATTTGATTACCAAATTTGGCAATGCTGGTGAATAAAGAGATATCAATCCACATTAATGAATCGTTTGTACAACTATAGGCCAATCTAAAAAGTACTCTTATTTGGGACTTCCTAACTTATATTTATTCAGAATTACTTTTTTTTTTCAGACTAATAAACAACAAAGAGACACAACTGCTTCAATACTCTACTCTAAAGAGGACTCACACAGACCTGAGAACTCCAAAACAGCAGCAGGGACTACTTCAAACAGCCGCAGATGTCTACCACATGATAGCTAGCATGTTGACCATGGGGAAAGTGATGAAAGTCCTATGACCCCACTGTATTTGCTGTAATGTATGAGTAGCCATCTGTTCTTTGTTTCTAGAAACCAAATGATTTTAGAGACGTATTCACATGGGAAAACCATGTATTGAAAACAAGAAAGGAGATGCTAGTCATAAAATGACCCAGTGGCAAAATCTATAGCACATGTTAGTAGACATATACTAAGTCTTCTAAATATATTTCTTCCTCCCTTCATAAATAAGCAAAGCAGCTGAAGTAATTGGTAAACTCCATGAGCTATTATTACAAATTGATTGTTATTAAACTAGGAATCCAGCAAGAAGGGTAACCCAATGTAAAATGGAGTTAGAGTATTTACTGCAAAAGCTGAATTTTACAATGTTTGATTTCAATGGCTATGCAAAAAAATTTGATTTTAAAGGTATATGTGTTCAATCAGAATTTAAGATAATAGCACCAAACAAATGCTGGTGTCAGTAACTGAATGTTCACTGTATCAAACTAACATGAAATCATGAGTCCAGATTCAAGGATAAAATAGGAAATGTAGGCTCTTCACTGAAGTTCTTTATAATCTTTATGATTCTAATGAAGAAGTCAAATGAGCAAACATTTCTAGTGAAGGAAAGTATAGTACTTCATGAGTAACTTGGAATGACCTAATTCTCTATTAGCACTTAAGTCTATTGAGTTCTAAAAAAAAAAAATAGCCAAATGCACCTGATTGAATTAAATAAAATAAATAAAAGTTGAGCATGTTATTAAATATTAAAGGATCCCCTAGAGTTCTTCAATTGAGTATTATTTCTATTTTCTTATTTATCAAAAAGTATAATTTGTAATCATAAAGCCTTTAAGGTAAAATTTTCTGATAATTCAACTGATACGAATAAAACAACTGAGAACATTATGGTTCTCTATGTACCTCTCTATCAGTTTTCTCATCTGTAAAATGGGGATGATAATGGTATCTTCCCTCATACAGTTACTAGCTGTATTCCCAAAGCACTCAGAAGAGTCCTGGCTCATTTAAGTGCTGTATTAGGTACTTGAAAAACAATAAATTATATTTTCAAAATAATTTAAATTTAAATTTGACTTCTTTATAAGTGGGAGAATTTTTTTTTTAGAGGGATCTGCATCATCTTTGTAGCAGGAAGGTGATAACAATCTATAAACAACCAAAAGATAATTCATAGAAAGAAATACATCTGACGTAGGAATACTAATCAGAGGCAATCATAACTGACTTCTTACATTAGAATTCTGAAAGAACCCTTTCTGAAATAAGAATAAATAAAGGACATCCAAAACAATGCAAATGGTTATTTATCAATCATCCTATAAGGTACAATGGCAACATTTGCATACAAATACATATAATTTCATTTGGATAATAAAAATATTTGAAACATCTAAACAATTAAGGTGTTATCAGCAATACCTAGAACATTTCAAGAAAAATATGAGAAAATGAAGTAGAATTGAGAAAACTGGTTTCCAATTAGACACCGTATATATATAATTGTAACTAATAACAGATGCATCAAAGGACTGTAGCATATAATTGGTATATTCGATCATGTATGTGAAAGCTGATCATTGTACAATAACATGCATAGGCCACTTGAACATTTCCTCTTTTCATTCTTTCAAATAATTTAGCACATTGTTGACCAGTCATGAAAAAACTCATCTTTTCAAGCTCAAACATTGTTGACCAGTAATGAGTTAACTTATATTTGCATTTGCGTTAGCGTTTGCTATAAAATTTCTGGTCTACAATGTGTTAATGAACAGATGGATGCAGTTTCCTACAGGAGTGTACTGTGTTTACACTTGCATTGGCTGTTGTATCAAATTGCCAGTCAACAATGTGTTAATAGTCTTTGATTAACACAATTCAAAGGGCATAATCTATCATTTAAAGTTAATCCTTTACAGGTCCCCCAAATCTAATTATTTGATAAATTATTTCTTTAGTTTCAGAAAAAGGATAAAATTAGAAGATTCATATTCACATCCATTTTTATTTTTAATATTTTACCTTATGACATTTCAAATAAGCCATATTAAGATCTTAAAAATGAAAAACTCTTCTAAATGTTTATAATTAATAAATTATTGATAAATAAGCATGTATAACTGTTTAATAAAATTATTAATTTATGATCATAAATAAAAGGCATTTGTAATCATAATAAACAATAGCTCTGAAAATATTCAGAGTATAATATTGGTGATATGATCTGATAATGAGGCGCAAATTTTAAGTGGTAAAGTAAAAGAATACATCCTTTATCCTATCAGGTGTCTCTGGGACTAAGTAAAATGTTATTTGTACATAGCATCAACAAATCTATGTTGGTGCCCTGGCTGGTGTGGCTCAGTGGATTGAGTGCTGGCCTGTGAACCAAGAAGTTGCCAGTTCAATTCCCAGTCACAGCACATGCCTGGGTTGTGAGCCACGTCCCCAGGTGGGGGCATGTGAGAGGCACCCAAATGATGTTTCCCTCTCTCTAAAAAAAATAGAATCTTTTTTTTAAAAGCCTATGTTTGAAGTCTTTCACAAATGGGTATTTTGTCACCAGGAATGTTTCAATGGATTGCTCCTGAAAATTGTATTTGTAGGATTTTCTACTCCCCCCCAACCCCCTACCCCATGTTTTCACGACTAAAGAATAACTCCCATATTTTCCATACAGAAGGACATCAGTAAAATTAAAAAGTGATTAAACCAGTGTGGAATAAGATCATGCAAGGCCCCTTGGGCCCTTATCTACCATCATGGCAAAAGACCCTGTCTTTTATATACACGCATACCTTGGTCATGCGATGAACATGGTCTGTCCCGAAAGTATCGAGCCAATGTCAATACAATTAAAAGTTTGTGCAGCCGACACTTTCGGGACAGACTTCATGTATTATAATTGATACAAATTTCTTAATTTCAAATATTTTTCCTTTCAGTGTGCCCAACTGTTTCAGTCTTACGACAGAGCTCTGGAACATTCATGAATGCCTTTAAAACTGCAGGTTCTAGCACCTGAATTAAATATTCCTATATCCCCCAGGTTTTCTTACATTCTCTACCCTATCTGAATTACTGACTGTCTTACCAGACTACAAAACTTCTAAAAGGGAATTAACTACCTTGCAAAGAAGTCAAAATATGATTTGAAAATATAAGCAGCACTGAAATGAGCAATCATTTTTTCAAGTGATTTAAAGTGTATTACTTTAATACAGGTTAATTTTTCATATTTTCAAGTTATCCTCTGATGTATTTTTTTCTGTTCATTAACCTCAGAATTCTGTAGTAACAAAAATTCCACAAAAGTTAACAAGTTATAGGAATTTAACTTCTACTATATTTCTTCTCTTAATTTGTATGGTGGTACACAGTGTAACTTAGCTGTCACTGAGGTCTGTGTCATATTGGTATATAGCACTTGAAGAATTAAAGCTATACAATGAATGATATATGAGGAAAACTATAAAAGGGATGAACATAATTGTCAATTAGAAAAAACATGTTGTATATTTTGCTCAGTTATACATATAAAATTAGGTGTTTGTTATTATTCTATTTTCCCTGTCATAACTAAAGAAAAAAGCAGTTTTTTTAAGCAGAATTGGCAACATTCTTTTTGTCTCTTACAATTAAAACTGTTTACAGTAAAAGCCAAACACCAATTGTCTTTGTCAATTCCTAGATTACTTTCCTTCTTTTGCTTCTCAAAACTCACTTCACAGTATTTGACATTACTATCATCTTTGCATCAAATAACTATTATGTTTCTCTTGTATACTAAGTGAATTGTCTTGATTTATTTTAAAAAATATATTCATGATAAGTTGATAATCTTACATTAATTTTATATTGGTGCTGAAATATAGACAATGATTCTTTCATGAAAAAGACATACTTCCTACTGTAAAATATAGGTAGAGTGATTGTTTTTCTTAATTTATTAAAAGGAAAACAAGAGGTTTTGTTTTTTTTTTTAATAGAAAAATGACTACTAGATCATCTAACCCATCTGTTGTCATGTATGTACTTACACCTAGCACAGAAGCTAACAGGTCATTACTAAAGGTGATGTCTTATTTTCTACTTGGTAGAAATCCTAGTTTCACAAATTTGAAGTTATTGAATGTAATCAACTTTTCTCAAATCATTTTTAAGAGGAAAAAACCCATATGAGCATTTAGTTTTAGGGAATGCTTCCTCATACAATGAGATGATCATAGAGCTGACATATCTCTAATTATAAAAACTTTCAAATCACACTTGAGTAAACAAACTCTTCACCATAATGTACTATACACCTATATGTAGGTTCTTGGACAAAAGGCCAGCTGGATGAAGGGAAAATTCCAAAATAAGAATAGGCATTTTCAATAATAGAAAATTTACACAATGGAATTCTATATAGCAGAAAGAAAGAAGGAACTTGTACCCTTTGCAACAACATGGATAGAATTGGAGAGTATTATGCTTAGTGAAATAAGCCAGTCAGTGAAGGACAAATATCATATGATCTCACCCATTATGGGACAATAATGAGCAAAACTAACAACAAGCAAAACAGAACCAAGTATATGAATACAATGAATAGGCCTGCAGTGGTCAGGGGGAAAGGGGTTGGGGGGAGGGGGGAGGCAGAGGCAAGAAAGGGGAGCAGCTTAGACAAGAACCTAGTATAAAGGAACCATGGACATGGACAACAGGTGGGATTGACTTTGGGGGGAATGGGTGGGTGGGGAGGGGGACAGAGGGGAGCAAAAAGGGGATGGATATAATACAACAACAATAAAATTTTAAAAAAAAAACAAAGTTTAGGGATATTTTTAACAACTATCATTCATATATTAATGACAATTACAACTTTCTCTTTATCAAAAACTATTTCTGTTCTTAAATGTTCATAGCACTATTTTATGTAACAAAGAAATATTCAAATTTATGCTTCTCGAAGTGGGTTTTATATCCTGTTAGAAGCATGTGGCAATTGGCCAAGATGGTGGACTCAGCAAATCTATATAATCAACCTGGCACATCCAGTGAACATTCAACTCATGCATTTTGAGAGTTGGAGACTGTTCTTAATATTAAAACAATCACATATGTAATATGAAAGAGAATATCAAAGGCATATTTTCATTCAATTTTCAATCAAAATAATGTGACAATAGTTTAAAAAGTCAGAGTTCTACAAGCTTTATAGAGTCCCAGACTGTACCTCTACAGAAGCAACCCTTTTCAAAGGTTTTAGCTATTTTTCATGATTTATTAGCTTTAGCCATTCAATACTGAGTCTTCTTCTAGCCCATGGGTGGCAAACACAAGGCCTGTAAGCCAAATTTGGCCCTTTACCTTGTTTTATCCAGCTGGGCACCTTCAGCCCAGCACCTTGTTTCTACCTGGCTCGCTTAACTGTTAAGAAGTAGCTACATTTACACAGTCCTCAAATTACATTCAGCCCTTTGAAGGCAACCTCCAGGCTGATGTGGCCCCTGGTGAAAATGAGTTTGACACTCCTGCTCTAGCCTTTCTTCAATCTATTCACTACATAAGATGCAGATTTAACTCTTCTACTACTCTTCATCTCCAATTCATTTTCTCTACTTCCATTCATCTACCTCAGTTGTATTTTAACATATTATTTGTTTTTAAATAATTGTAAATGTGTAAAATGATTTATAGTTGAATTATGTAATACACTATGACATCTCCATGCAAAAAAAAGGACTCTAGGCACAAACTTTAGAACCCTCACAAAAATTAATTCAAAATAGGTCACAGACCTGAAGCAAAATACAAAACTAAGAAGTCCTAGAAGATAACAGGAAAAAACCTACATGACCTTGGCTACAATGCTGAGCTTTCAGATACAATACCAAGTGCTCAGTAGATAGGTGCTGGCCTGCCAACCCAAAGGTTGCTGGTTCAATTTCCAGCCAGGGCACATATCCAGGTTGCAAGCCAGGTCTCCAGTCAGGTCTGTAGCTGGAGGCAGGTGAAAGGCAACCATACATTGATGTTTCTCTCCCTCTCTGCCTACCTCCCTTCCCTTCTCTCTAAAAATAATAAATAAAATTTTTAAAAATGGGCAGACAACCTGAACAGATACTTCTGGCATTTAAAAAATCATAATTAATGTAATACAACACCAATAAATTTTGAAATAAATAAATAAATAAAATCAAAATATTAAAAGTACAGTTACCACATAACCCCATAACCTCTCTTTTGGGTATCCACTTGAAAGTTGTGAAAACCTGTATTTATAAAGATAGATATACCCAAATGTTCACTGCAGCATTATTCACAGTGGCCAAAACATGGGAAGAACTAAAGCATCATCTTATAGGTGATTGGATAAAATTACATTACATTACATAAAATGGAATACTACTCAGCCATAAGATGAAATACTGCCACTTGTGACAACATGAATGGATTTTGAGAATATGCATAATATGCTAAGTGAAACAAGTCAGATTAAAAAGTCAAGAACCATATGTGGGATATAAAACTGAAAATAAATGAACAAATAAGACAAACAAACAAAAACACACACAGACAACAACAGTATGGTGGTTACCAGAGGGGGAGGGGGTTGGAGAAGTAGTAAAGGGTGGAGGTGGTCAAATATATGTTTATGGAAGGAATTTTGTCTTGGGGTAGTAAACACATAATGAAATATACAAATGATGAGTTACAGAATTATACACTTGAGACCTACATAAGTGTATTAACCAATATCTCCTAAATAAATAAATGCAAAACTAGGCAGAACTTACAATTACTAGCATTTAGGTCTTCTGGAGATCTAAAAATCTACCCCTAAGATTCACATAAACTATGTGGATGATTGCATAAAAGACTCTTTGATTTCAACACAAAGAATAAATCACCTTGGAACAAGTATAAATATAGTGGAGGCAAAGAAAAAAATGAGTAAAGGAAAAATGTAGGGGTGGTATAAAAGGTATGACCACAATAACCATATACATCTGAATATACAAAACATCTTCTTAAAGTGAAGTCTGCTAAATGATGAATCTTCCCAGGAATGCAATGAAAGCCCCATCACTTAAGTTAAGAACTAGCCCAGACAAAGCACTTCAGAAAATCTCATAGGGACCAGACTAGTATTGGCAGGGGAATTGCTTTGATGAATGTCTGAAATGTTCAACTATGTTTGTCATTCAGAACACAAAGAAGATAGGTTATATTCCTTGAAGAATATAACTGTAAATAAATGATGAATGAAGACCTCATTTCAAAATGAAATCTTATGTTTTTCACAATTTGCTCTTCTAACAATTTCAAAATTAAATAATTAACAGTCCTTTTGCGTTGAACATATTTCATTCACAGCTGACTTATCAGTTATACCATGTTGCTTTACTTATGCTTCTATATTTAAGCTTCCAATTTCCAGAAGGAATTTAACTAATGAAAGTAAAATTAATATGTTAAAAGGCATGACTATTACAATTCAAATTGCCTGTGAAAAGCTAGAGAAAAAAAAGAGCTAAAACAGCAATATGCTTAACCAAAATATCCTAGAAATATATATTTTAAAATAATTTTGAAACGTTTTTTTGTTTTATCTTAGTAACAATATATTGACATTCATATTATGTAAATGTTTTTCAAGTATTCTACATGCTAAATTACCATTAATTAATCATATTCTAATGTCTACTCTTATAGTTACAACAATATCAAGTGCATTTTTTGATATACTGGAAAAAATTCTAAACTATGATTAGAAATGTTTTCTCACTTAAACTTAAAATCACTCTTGTTAGAGTAGTCTAAGATGAATCTTCACATGCAGGAATTAAATTCATTGGGGACAGAATTAAATACTCAATATATTTTAATTTTGCACTTTACATTAAACTAATTAGTTTCCAATTTCACATCAAGCAAAACCACATAAAATCAATGCTTACAAACCCCTTTTAAGGTAAATACAACAGTCAAGTGATATGCATGAAAGCAATTAGTTTGGTGCATTACTTGTTTGAACACAGGGACTGAGGGAAAGCTTCTTGGGTGACAAAAATAACATTTTGTTATAGTATTGTAATCCTTTCCCTCTTCAGAAATACATCCATGTTCTCTTCAAAGAGTCTGATATGGGCTCCCCCAATATATTTAGATG
This sequence comes from Noctilio leporinus, assembly GCA_004026585.1. Classification (NCBI taxonomy): domain Eukaryota; kingdom Metazoa; phylum Chordata; class Mammalia; order Chiroptera; family Noctilionidae; genus Noctilio; species Noctilio leporinus. Next base: position 20,132 of record PVIW01005021.1, on the reverse strand, counting down.
CACACTTTGAATATAGTGAGATTCATACTCCCTGGAAATATTCAGAATCATACCTTGGGTGTATTTCTAACAGGCAAAAATATAACAAGCCTTGTTTTTAGTCATTTAACTTTCCAATACTTAATTTTTAAAACAATTTTAGTTTCATAGCAAAATTATGAGGTAGCTACAAGAATTTTACATATACCCCTACACATGCACAGCCTCCCCCATTACCGGTACATTCCACTGTCAGATGAGTCACAGCTTATTGACCCAGTCACCTATTGAAGGTCATCTTACTTATTTCCTACTGTGGGCAATTATGAATGAAGCCACTGTAAACATCTGTGCATGTTTCGGTGTGGACATAACGTTTACAGCAGCTCTATTTAAAATTGCCAACCTTTGGAAGCAACCAATACAGGAGTTGGCAAAAGTTGGTTAACAGTTGTGAATATGCAAAAGTTTATTCTTGTATTATTATTTAGTTATTACTATTGTATTATTTATTGTTATTAACCTCCTTTTGCCCACCCCTTATGTCCTTCAGTGGGTGAATGAAAAAATTGTGTTAATTTAAACAAAGAAATACATTTAATTTTCAAATATGTGATTATTATAATGCTGAATGTTAGTTTAAACTATATCCATCCTCTTTCTCTTCTCAACCCCAGAGCTTAGAATTAATTCTGTTAAAGAATGAGTGAAGGGGTAAAGAACAGAATTCTGGACAAAGTGAGAACATTAGCGAGAGCATGGAATAGAAAAAATGGTGTGGTTTGGGGGAGAAACTAAAATCCACATGCATACATCTAGATACATAAAAAGCCGTAACATTGGAAATGATAAAAGATGAATGGAAATGAAGGCACAGGCCAGGTAATGGGAATTAAGAAGGTTGAGCCATCTGCTGTATGGGACTGAGAAGCACCTTTTGATGTGCTCAGTCAGTGGTAAAGAAATCATTTACAAAATGCTACTAAAAATAACTCCACATATCATTACATGTTTAATGAAGGCCTACAGTGACAGGCTGAAATAATGGGCTCTCCAAAAATGTATTTCCTACCTATTTCCCAGAACCTATAAATATTAACACACATAGCGAAAGATGTGATTGAGTTAAGGATTTTGAAAGAAAAAGGCTTATTGTCTTTATAAGAGAGAGTCACAGGACACTTTCACATGCAAACATAGACACACACAAACTGAAAGAGGGTGGTGTGAAGATGAGACAAAAATTGCAGCGATGTGGCTGCAAGCCAGAAAACAGCAGCTTCCTAGCTGATAGAAGAGGCAAACACAACAATGTGAACATATGTGAACGTCACTGAACTGCACACTTAACAATGGTTAAGAAGGCAAATTATGTTATGTGTTTTACCACAGTTTTTTCACATCGAAAAGAAAAAAAAAACTAGAAGAGGCAAATAACAGATTCTCCCTCAGGACCGTTGGAGGGGGAGCAGCCCTTCCTACAAATGCACATTGATGTTGGGCTTCTGGCCTCCAGAGCTGTGGCAGAATAAATTCCTATTTTAAGCCACTCAGCTTATAGTCATTTGTTATAGCAGCCCACAGGAAACTAATACCTGGTTTTTATATTAGACAGAGGAAAACATATTATGGAAAAAATACCAAATGTCTTCATAAAATTAAAATAGGATCATTAATGTGTATTTTACTTTTAAAAACAAATACAATATTTCAAACAGACTCTAAACTCTATGGAGAACATACATCATAAACATGACAGTATTTTCCTCATGGCATAGCATTTTATGAGAAGAGTCTATACCAGTGACTGTCACAATGGAAGGAAATAAAGATGAGAGACCAGCACATTATTTATTATGCACCTGCTTTCCTCCTAGTATTTGAGGCTTACATACTGTCAAAAGTGATATATAAAGAACAAGAACTGTCACTGAACCGAATCCAGAGAAATTATCTTTCCCTTTGCAATAAAGTTTATAGAAGATCCCATCCATGAAAAGTTTTTACATGTATATTATTTTTTATCAGAATGCTAAAGCTGATGAATTGAAATTATTTGCATGAAAGATGTAAAATCTTTAGTTAACATACACATGAAGGAAGCTACATTAGTTGTGCCTGTGTTAAAAACAATAAAAAATACTTCATTTTAAATGAGTGACACATTTTTCCATTTTGATTGCCAATGTTCTATGTCACTATTATTTTCAATAAACATGTTTCTGCTGAAATTTACCACTAGGGAAGAGTCTAAAACTGGAAGAAAAAAATCAGATATTACTACATAATGTTACCTGAGCATGCAGTTTGATGTGGAAAGAGAGTTAAGTTTTATAGTACAGATTCAATTCAGCAAGTTATATAAAACCTGATATAATTAAAACATTTTTTTTCCCATATGTATTGCTTTCCTAAAGCACTTTGTCACTACAGACCAAGGAGCAATGCAAAGTGGAGCTATGATTAGCCAGTGTTGGTAGAACTACTTATGATTCCATAAGAATGGCCTAAATTTATTCTTTCCTAAACCTACATAATGCAATCACAGTAATTCACCATTAATATTTAGAAATTCTGAAACATGAAACAAGTAATAGTTCTCAATAACTAAAATATTGAAATAACTGTTATCAAACTATAAAATATAGAAAAAATTGTTAACTCCATTGCCATTAATGATAGTTCAATATTGATTTCTGATTATTCAAATTTAAAAATGTATATCCACACTTGTTCTATACCAGGCTGTTTTTGTTTTTTTTTAATTTTAAGGGACTAAGAGATTTTCCCCTTCCTAATTTATGATTAATGCCTAAGAATATTAAATGAAAATGTAGGTACAATTGTTAACAATATTTTAAATATTGTTTAAGTAAAAATTAAGTTTAAAAAATGTTCTGGAAAGATCCATGTTCTTTTCTTCTTATTAAAATTGTTACTGTTGAGATAACTTCGGATTTGCATGCTAGTTACAGTAGTAGAAAGAGATCCTGTGCACACTCTATCTGTTTCCCACATGGTAACATCTTGCAAAACTATAGAGTAATCTCACAACCAAGAAACCGACACTCATACAATCTTCCAGTATTTTACCTGTATGCAACTTGGAGAGTATTAAGGTCTATATAATTGTACTTCATATATAAGTTTTATATATATATAAGTTTTTGTATCCATCATCAGAGGAAGAACACATTCCATTATCACAGTTCTGTCACCAAAGAAATCCCTCATGACTCTTTATCCCTGATCCCTGATAATCATTAATCCATTCTCCATTTCCATAATGTTTTCATTTCAAGAATTTTGTGATATAGGTGAAATCACTTTCAGATTGGCATTTTTACCCTCAGCATGATTCCTATGAGACTCATCCATGATGTATGCATAAATAGTTCACCTGCTCTTATTGTTTAGCATTCCATTTTAGATGGACCTCAGTTTGTTCAACCACTGAAGGACACAGGGGTTGTTTCCAGTTTTTGGCTACTAAGAATAAAGCTGCTAAAAACTTTATTAAACAGTTTTTGTGTGAACATAAGTTTTGATCTCTCTGACTGCTATATAACAGATATGTTTAGTTATATAACCGGTCAAATTGTTTTCAAGAGAGAATACGATCATTTACATCCCCACCAGAAATGCAAGTATTATTTACCCATACCCTCTCCAGCATTTATCACTGTCACTAATTTTATTTTTTATTGTTGTTGTATTACATTCATTCCATTTTTCCCTTCCTACTCTTCCCTTCCCCACCCTCCCATTCCCTAGGCAATCCCACTTGTTGTCCATGTCCATGGTTCTTCCATGCTAGTTACTTGACTAAACTGCTCCCTTTCTTTGCCTCCTTCTCTCCCCTTCCCCTTCCCCCTTTCCTCTGCACAGTGAAGGTCTGTTCCCTGTATCTGGTTCTGTTATGCTTCTTTGTTTTGTTCATTAGTGTCCTGTAATGGGTGAGATCATATGGTATTTGTCTTTCAATGACTGGCTTATTTCACTAAGCTTAATACTCTCCAGTCACTGTCACTATTTTTACTGAAGTCATTCTGATAGATATCTAGCTGTTTTTTGCATTTCCTTAATGGTTAATGTTAAATCTCATTCCATGTGCATATATACCACTAATATATTTTCTTCAGTTAAAGATCTGGCCTCATCTTTTGCCCATTTTTCTAACTGAATTTTTTGATTTTGAGATTTCTTTATATATGCTAAACACTAATGCTCTGTTGACTACATAGTTGCAAATATTTTCTCCAGTCTATAGCTTCTTTTTCATCTGCTTCACAGGGTCTTTTGCAAAGCATAAGCTTTTAATTTTTTTAAATCCATTTTACCAATATTTCCTTTCATGAACCATTGTTATAGAACCAAATTTAAGAAGTTTTTACCTGTACCTGGTCCCAAAAATATCCCAATGATGTTTCCTTCTGTTTTCCTTTCTAAAAGTTAGACACTTTTATGTTTTATATTTAAATCTGTAATCCATTTTGAGTTAGTGTTTGTAAAAGGGGTGAGGTTTAGGTCTTTACTTTCTTACCTCTGGCTACTCCAGCACCATTTGTTGAAAAGGCTATCTTTCCTTCATTGAATTGTTTCTTGCACTTTTGTCAACATGGGTTGGGAAAAAATATAGTACAAGGTCAGGAACAGTCTCAAGTGGCTCTATTGGTTTCCATGTCACTTCCCCTTACTACCCCACAAGGAAACAGAAGCAACTAAAATATCTAAGTCATATGACTTTAGATTGGCATATATTTTAAACAATGATGCAAACTGGAACATAACCATCATAATTATTAGGCTTGTCTCTGGGGCATTCCCTTGTTCCTTGATATCCAGTTGACTGTTCCCTGATAATTACTGTCTCAGGCCTTTCTATCTACTTTAAGTATAATACTCTAAGTATAAATTAAAAGAATTTCTTGAAAACATTGGTTGGGCAAATCCATGTGAGTCTATTTCAGTGGTTCTCTATTCTGTTCCATTGGTCTGTGTCTATGTCTCTGCCGATACCATGCTGTCTAGATTAGTGTAAGTGGCAAGCATTTGTATTGAGTGAAGTGATTCCTCCCACTTTATTCTCCTTTGTCAAGATTGGTTTAGGTATTCTACAGTCTGTGCTTTTCCATTTAAATAAAATTTAGGATAAATTTAACTGTGTTTACAGAAAATTTTGCTGTGATTTAATAGAAATTGCTTTGAATCTATGGATTAATTGGGGAGAAATATAATCCTTACTCCATTGAGTCTTCCAATCCGTGAACACATATATCTCCCTATTAACTTAGGTCTGCTTTTATTTCTGGTAAAATTCTCTACATGTTTCATTAAGTTTATACATGAGTACTTCATTTTCTCTGGAGCAATATTCAATGCATTTTTAAATTTTAGTTGCTATATGTTTGTTGTTTCAAAGTACTTTTTAACTGTCCTACATGGATAAGAAAAATGGTTAAAGACTTCGAAACAGGCAAAAGATATTTCTGAGTGTCTTTTCAATGGAATTTTGGATGTTCCCTAGAAAACCTCTCAGGTTACCTGATTCTGCAGAGGTGTACAAATATGACTGCCTTTAACTAGCTTCTTCTATAACTCTGTAAGTTTTAGAAACCAGTAATGCTAATGACTTTGTCCACAGAAATGTATTTTTCTGATATAAATACACTAATCTCTACTCAGAGAAAGATGAATACAAACATTATCTATATAGAATGTCTAAATTTTACAGATTAAAATTTATTTCAGCATACACACATATATTTACACATCTACACATAAACTTATTCTTTGAAATACTTTAAGTATCTTTTAGGTTCACTCATTAATGAGTTAAACAATATAAGTAAACCTTATATGAGTTCATTTTATGAGTTATGATTTTACCTTTTTTAAAGATTATTTATTTATTATTTTTAGAGAGAGGGAAAGGGATAGAGGCAGAGAGGGAGAGAGACATCAATGTATGGTTGCTTTTCACCTGCCTCCAGCTATGGACTTGACTGGAAACCTGCTTTGCAACCTGGTCATGTGCTCTGGCTGGGGAATTGAACAAGTGACCTTTGGGTTTGCAGGCTGGCACCTTATCCACTGAGCCACCAGCCAGGGCCTGATTTTACCTTTTTGAAATTATACTTTAATAGATTTCATATAAACCAAAAGTTGACTTCATTTATTAAACTACAGGAGAGTACTTTCCTTGTTAGGCTATGTAGATAAGAATTTCTTACTTCACAAATGGTATTTGCAAAATGCTTAATACAAAGGTCAGCAAACTTCTTCTGTAAAAGGTCAAATAGAAAATATTTTAGGGTTTGAGAACCATATAGTTATTTATCACTATGATCTATTTCTGCCCAAGTAGCACAAACACAGCCACATACAATATGAAAACCAATGAGTGTGGCTGTGTTCCAATAAAATGTATTTATAAAAGCAAGGCAGGTGGAATTGGGGCCACAAACAGTAGTGTACCTACCCCTGGCCTAATGTGCTGCTGTTTTAGAAAGACAGGCAAGAAAACATGGAACAGGCTGAAAGTGACCAGAATGGAGGGGGAAGGAGGATAATGGTAGAAAGAAGGGGAAGGGACTAACTAGACTAGGGAAATTTATGAATGACCCATAGACATGGACAACGGTGTGGGAACTGACTGTTGGGAGCACCGGGTGGGAATGGGTGGAAAAGAGCAAAAGGAAATAACTGAGACAACTGTAATAGAATAACAATATAAAAATGATTTTAAAAAATTTTAACGTTAAAAAAGACAAACCTTTTTAAAAAGCTCTATTATTTTTTCTAAAATAACACCCATATGCATAAGCAAACCACTACCATGGATTTATCAAGGAGGAAACAGCTGCCCCCTGATCAGTGTGGCCAGGGGCTCCGATGCAATGCCCAGAGTTAATTATGGCTCCACCCCTTCCTCCCAGCTGCTTACAGCCAGCATGTCCACAAGCTCTGCCAGGTCTGGTGATGCTTTTCCTTCCAACACTGAGAGAGCTACGAATGATGAATCCTCTGAGTAAAGCATTTCAAGACATTTTCAAGCCTACTGTTTCGTTCATGAAAAGCTACTACTTGTCAAAAAGTAAAGACATTTTTTAAAAGGAAAGATATTCAGTTTATAACATAAAAATATGATGTTATTAGAAATGACTGTCCATGAAAGTGTTCACAATTTAGTATGCAAATAAAAACTGAGAGTCTCAAAAACTATCCCAGAGGAACATGGTCGTGCTCATGTAAACATTTCCCTATTTTTTCCAAAAATACCATGCTTCAATTGAGCCAAACATTGATCAATGACCTCAGCATGCATTTACGCTAAGTACTATGTATATATGGTCCAAAAGTTCAAAGGAAGTAAGGCACAGCATTTAAGAAAGATGGGTTAAATAATTATAATACCTATGTCAACATACAGGGTGCTAAGGAAATGCTATACATGGCTTGAGAAATCATGGGGCTTGTGTTGATAACTGAGCTAAGTCTCAAAAAGTATGAGGAGTTAGTCAGGATAAAGGTTAGTGAGAGAACTTGTAGCACAAGCAGAAGAAATTTCTTGGTGAAGGTAGAGAGGAAAAGTAGGAGAAAAACAGATCATAAGGGGTCTCACATGCCAAGCTAAAAAGTTTGATTTTATCAGAAAGCTTCTGAGAATTGTTAAAATATTTTAAGCATGAAACGAACACAGATTATTATGTCTAATAACAAATTCTTTTGTTTTAATAAGCTTTTATAAAATGCATGCATTTTAAATAACCAATGTAATTCTGGTTACTTTCAAAATTGTTTGTAGTTATGGTCATGGTGAGATAGAAAAGGAAAACAGAAATACAGTCGATGCCAAGTTTTGCTAGGCCAATTCACACACCATCAGAAATATATTACTGTTTCCATTTCAAGTGGACTGAGGCAGAAAAGTTGAATAAAATGCTCTAGGCCACACACTGAATGAAAGGACTGAATTTGAACCAGGAGTCATCTATCACCGAAGCACATGCTATTCTCATTATATATTGGCAACATTTTACAAATCCTTACTTTAGGCTATCCCCACAAGCAATAAAGTAAGTTACATCACATGCATACTCTATATAAGCAAAATCAATTCTATAGGCTTATGAAAAAAGTACAAACAAATATTTTTAATACAACATAGTGCCTAAATTAAAGGTAACTTTTTAAAACCAGTAGTTAGTGAAAAGAGCAGCAACGTCTTTTATTACTATAGGAGAAACTGCCTGTGTTGAACTTACTGGTAGCGCCAGGGATATTATACTTAATAGCAAGTTAAAGGACTTTCGAGGATAATTTTGACTATCTTCAACCTTTCTCTTAGATTCCAACTTGAATAATTAGCCTTCCACTATAGCTGTAAAATAACCCACTGTGATTTACCTTAACTCATTTTCACTTTACCTACCACCTTCTTTGTTGAAGGCCACAGGCAAACAAAACACTTAAAGTTTTGCTTATGGTTTTTATAAGAATGGCTATATAGGAATTTGGTTTTTATTTTAAATAAATCTTTTTTAAAAACTTGCTATATTAAAAACACACGGACTCAGTTTATAAGACATATACTTCAATATAAAAAATCCTCTTGACCAGCAGACTATGAATTATACAAATACACAATTCCCTTGTATCATCATGGAGGCAAAACCTCCAGCCAGAATAAATCTTAGAAATACCTCACATTAATTTACAGCTCTATGACAGACCAGAGAATGAATTTTCAAAAGTTAGAATATATTTATGGAATAATTTCATAGCCCACAAGTCCAACAATCTTTCTCATTGTTCATATACCATCAATGCAAGGACTGTGTGTGTGTGTGTGTGTGTGTGTGTTTATAATGAACCCTCAGGAAGTAAACAGTCACATAAGTCTTCAATGCATCTATATCATCTGTAAAAATATAACTTCATTTTAAACATGCTTTTTTCACCCTTAATTGAACAGTTGGTTAAAGTACCTGAGAAAAACTCTGAACTCCAAGTGACCTCTGCTACGAAAACATTCTACATTAGACCACACAGTTATATTACCAGTCAAATTTTGATCAACCAAATTGTGCTTAGGAAGCTTTTAACACTGAAAGGCTTCCCCTGCAAAGTAAAACCCTTATTTCATTGTGATAGTTTGCTGTAAATATGCATCATTCAAGGATACTCAAGAAAATTAATATCAGAGTGATAGTTGCTTTGTTAATATTCTCAAAATCCCACTGCAGTGTAGTGACAGAACACGAAGACACACAATACAAATATAGTATTTTATGAAAAATAGTAGCTCTGGATAGAAAGCTCTTTAGATAGTATTTAAAATGTCTGCCATACTAACATTTAAAAAATATTATAATTTAGCTACTATTTAAGATTCAATGTAATTGTCAGACTTTATATCAAAGAAAGTTCCTCCTGTTTTTACTTTATTTTTTAGTGTAAAATCTCAGCAGCTCATGCAGTTGGAAAGATTCATCTCCATGGAACTTGTGTAAGTAACTTCGAACAAGCGCTAACTCACAGAATCGGCAGTCTGTTTGTTTAGTGGCAGCAGTTTCAGCAGCCAAGCCTCAGTGAGCCCTCACGGGACTCTGTGGGTGGCACATGTTAGCCTTGCAGCTGGGCTAGCACACAGTATAACAAACAAATTGTTATTTTAATAGAAATAAACAACACCCTCTGCTCTCATTACTCAAAACCCTAAAAATGTGCTCCCATATTGAACATTTACAACCAGCCAAACAGCAGCTTCGTGGGTTAGCGTATCAGTGCATCTATAAATCAGTTCTAAGAACACCATCTCTTTTGATGAAATATTACTTTGATTGGGAGTGAATATTTCAAAATACTGAGTCACACTGAAATGCAACTTCTTTGATCACTGCTTCAAAAGACCAAAAGAAGAGCAATAATTACAATTAAGAATGCTAGATATATTTGGAGTTTTTTGTGTTGAATGAATTATTCTTTTTGCTTTAAAGATACCTTTAATCATTATGCTACTACTGTAACATGCAAAAATGTCTAACATGTAATGCCATATCCATTACATATATTCCTTGTATCTCAAAAACAACCAAAATACTGTGGACCAGTAGTAAGATAATACAACATACTTCAATATGGTTCAGTTATTTGAAGAATAGATGCTAAACCTGATTAATGACAGAGAACAAGAGCCCTATGTAAACTCTATAAACAGCAGAAAGCCATGTGTAATGTGATTCATTAAGACAATTGGTCTTATAAATTCTTCCACAATTCCTGGCTCACAGCTCCCCAAACCCTTGGGATTTCATAAGCATTGAAAATAATAAAGGTACTTTTTGTCATGTTAATTTAGGTGACTTTAGAACCTGCTGAAAGTGTGGAGACCAACTGCCAGGAGAACCAGCCAAGTGATTAGATTTCTGAACTTTCAGTCCCACCCCAGAATCTCCGAGGAGGACAAAAGGACAGAAAGCTCAGTTCAATTGCCAATGGCCATGACTTAGTCTGGCAATGTTCAACCTTTTTCATTTTGTGGCAAACACAAATTAACTACTAAAATTCTATGGCAAACCAAAATTATAATTTTTGCCAATCTGACAAAAAAAAAAAAAAAAGGTATAATTTGATTCATTCACACTAGATGGCTATTGTTGTATTGGCTGTTTTCATTTATTTATTTATTTAAAAAATATTTTATTCATTATTTCCAGAAAGAAGAGAGGGAAGAGAGGCAGAATGGGAGAGAGACATCAATGTATGGTTGCCTTTCACCTGCCTCCAGCCATGGACCTGGCTGGAGACCTGGCTTGCAACCTGGATATGTGCCCTGGCTGGGGAATCGAACCAGTGACCTTTGTGTTTGCAGGTTGGCGCCTTACCCACTGTGCTACCTACCAGCCAGGGCTTGTTCTCATTTTTTTAATTTGACAATCTAAGGGAAAAGAAGTCAGTGCTTCTGACTAAATAGGTACTGCATGTTTTAAAAATTCTCACCACACACTGGTTGAAAATCACTGACTTAGTGAATCATGACTATGTAATGAAGCCTCCATAAAAAACCCAGGACAGTTCATTGGTCCTTTTTCCAGATAGCTTCCACATTAGGGAACCAGAATACCCCCACCGGCCACCTTTCTGGGCCCAAGCTCCACAGACAGCAAAATCTTCTTAGTTCAAGACCTCATCCAATGCACCTCTTCATCTAGGTGTGATTCATTAATATCTTTTTATAACAATCCTGTAACCTGGGAAGTAACATGCTCCTCAGAGTTCTGTGAGCCATTCTAGCAAATGTATCAAACCCAAGGAAGGGAGCGTACAATTCTCTGATTTATAGCCAGTCAGTCAAAAGTTCAGGCAATAACCAAGACTGTCAATTAGCATTCTGAGTTGGAGGGGGTGGTTTAACCTCCAACCTATAGTCAATTGGTCAGGAGGGCAGGTAAGAGCCTGAGCTTTTGGGTGGTACCTGAAATGCGTGTGTAATGAGGGATGCTGGGGGGAGTCTTATAGGCCTCAATGCCTAACCTATGTAATCTGACGCTACCTCCAGGTATACAGTGTTGGGATTGAGTTGAATTCTTAAACATCTTGCTGGTGTCTCAGAATTGTACGTTAGTGTGTGGGTAATCCCCACCCAATGCCTCATGTTGGAATTGAGTCCAGGCATCTCATTGAATTGGTGAGATTTGCCAGAACAACCCTAACTCACAGAAACCTGTGGTTTTGGAAGAGAAAGAATAGAAAGGTCAAGGGATGAAAATCCTTTGATTCCTGGGTGACTATGTGGTCACCCTTGGTATGGAGCAGCTGCTATGCTGCAATTAGTTACCACTAAAGGTAAAAGTTACCAGTTGAATTTAGAGGACATAACTCTGGAGAGTAGGGTCACTTGATGCATAAGGAAATACAAACTAATAAGTAAAAGGTTAAATATACAATTCTCTGGTTATTATTATCTAGAAGAGCCAAAATGAAAGTAAAAGAAAGTACTGGGTCAGACCTTAATGCTAGACCAAGCTTAGATCTGGGTCAGGGACCCCTCTTCACCATGTAAATAGGAGACTTCTCTCACATTTCAATATCCATTAAAAGAACCATTAGTTAATTGATGAAAATCTCTGATAGATGCAGAAAGCAATAGGAAATGAAAATATAAATGATTATGGCCATATTAACATATCAATGATATGATCTAATAAGTACAAAATAAACTTTATACCATGTCACAATATTCTGGCTTAATAAAGTTATTTTATATAGGGTTATTAATGGTATAATGCTGCAAAAATAAAATATCATAAACTATTGCTTTGGCTGGTTGAAATTTAAATTCTTATACCTTTAAATACTCTGTTAAAAAAGCATACCTCATCATTTGGGATATATATGATATTTCTTTACTTTTTTGTTGTGTCTTCACTACAATTTCATCATTATCATTATCATTATTATTTTTATTATATTGAATGGTCTAATTAAGCTATCTCTTCCAAGAAAAGTCATTCACTCAATGAAAATCATACCTCTATTCTTCACAGACCCAAAGGGAGTACTTAACACAATGCATTATATAAAGTGGATACTCGATAAGTATTTTTAAAAATGTTAAGTTACATAAACATATCTTTAAAAACTTATTTTTCCTTTCTCATTTACTGAAAGTCAAAGATTGAGGCTATGAACAGGTAAGTGATGTCAAGTCTGGTTCACAGACCCATAACATTACTGGACATCTTCCAGTGAGCCATGCCAGCTGCCCCAGAGCACTGTGAAGATTAGTACTCCAAGTAGGTCCCACCAGTTGGAGATGGCACAAGGGAGAAACTCTGAATTAATTCAATTACTTATCATAAACAGTTTAACTGAGGATCAAAAGTAAAGACAAAACGTTCCAGATCACACAGCAAGTAATCGGCCCCATGTTAAAATATAAAATGATCTAAAAAGCAAGGAAGAAAAACTACAAAGAGTAAGATGAATGGAATAACTACCATAAAATAGCAGCTATCATTTGTTGAGTACCTACTATGTAGCTGGTATGATGCTAAACAATTTTATACACTAATCTCATTTAAAACTCACATTTGCTATAATGAAATAGAGATCAGTTATCCACACTTTTTTTAAATGAGAAAACTGAGGTTCGGAGAAGTTAGGAAAGTTTTCAATGATTACAAATGAGTATAATATGTATCCAGAATTCAAAGCCAGAACTATTTGACTTTAAATCTGGTACCATTAACCAATTTGAATAATATCCTCTCTTTCAGCAAGTAACTGGTGTTCTATTCTCTTGCAGTGTATTTCAGTTATCAAAGAACACTTTAACACCTTAAATTCAGGCTCTGGGCTTAGGGGAAAAGGGGAAACAGAGAAGTATGAGAGAAATAATGGAAAACATCAACCTAAATTGACACTTTCAATAACTAACACCCATTTGAGAGTGTATAGTTATTTAGTCAAGTGCAAAAAGGAATGAGGAACAGTAATACTGAATGCCTTCTTTGTGCCAGATGCTATCATGGGTATTAGGGATATAATGATAAACAAGACAATTCAAGTCCTACTGTCATGGGATTTTATGAAGAAACATAAAAATGAATATTATACTATTTCTTCCTTTCCAGGAAAATTTTCATGATTAATTATAAACTTTTTAGATAAATTCATTTTCTCAATCCAATTCAGGCACTCATATTAATCATGTGAAATCTGAAAGGCTTTCCTGCTATGACCACACAGTCAAATAGCCACTGGGAAAGGTAAATATGAAATCATACAAACTATCCATTTGCCAATACATGACCTAGGCTTTTTACTTGTTTTTCCCCTGACTTTTCCAATTCAGTTTGAAATAGCTCAGAGAAAGTCCCTTTGCCAGACTGTTTAGTCTCACAATTCTTACCATTAGATACTTTTTCCTGAGGTTCAGCCTAACTGGCCCTTTGCTTACTTTCATTTCATAAAACTCTTCTGACTGTCACTAACAGTACTCACTTTCCCTGGAAATTTTCTACTTTGCAAACACAGGCATGACTTTAATTAGACAAGGCATAAACTAGGACAGCAGAAAGACTAATTTTAAGGAATTAGGCCAGAGCACCAAATTTATGAGAAAAAGTTGAACAATATAAACATACTTTTGCTGAAATAAGAAGAAAAGCCATGAGACAATAAGGGATTGGAGGGCTCAAAAGCAAAGCTCAGAACTCTACTTCTAGAGTCACGTAGCTCCCATAGGGCCAACCTATGATCATCACATAGGTCACAATTATAAACTTTAAACAAAATATATTCTAAAAGACCTGAAAACATAAATAATTTAATTAAAGGAGGCTGAATCTGAAACCAAAAAAAGGGAGGAGGGTGTGCTCACAATGAATAAGATTCCTATTTTTACGGCCTTTAGCCCAAGTGAGGACCCCAATTCCAGCCATAAAGAACAGCTAAAATGTAATAGAAACCAGTATTCTTACTCTCTCATATAACTGTAGAATAGGGTCAGGGAAATAGCAGCAAGAAAGAAAGATGGAGAGTGCTGGAAAGAATAGAACCAGAGAAGGGAAGTTCTAAATTCTATGTAAAAACTGCTCAAATCTCTTGTTAATCCTCAAATCAAGTATGTGACAAACTCTAAGCAGCCCTGTTAGAGTTAGCAGATATTTCTGCTAACATCTATGACATGAGAAACAGAATTTGAAGTTGGGTTATAGCCAAGTTAACTGACTTCAAAAACAAACAGGCAAAAAAAGTCAATGTTTTTTAAATGAGTCTAACAGAATCCATTTTCTATAATATATCATTTAAAATGTCCAAAACAAAATCTGAAATTTCTCAAGAAATAAAACGAAAACATATTAAAGCTATAACCCATATAATCATAGGAGAGTGACATAATTTATCCAGATGTTAAAATGAGCAAAGACTTTAAATCAGCTAATGTAACTAATAAGGATTTAAAGTAAAATATGATCATAATAAATAAAAAAAAAACTGAAAAGCTCAGTGGAGAAATAAAAGTTATACAGAAACAAAGGGAAATATTGAAATTTAAAAAATATTAAATTTTAAAAATCACTGGATTGAGATGAAAAAAGAGACAATGAACTAGAAGAAAGATCAATATAAATTATCTAATCTGAAAAACAGAGACAAAAATGGTTTTCAAAATGAATAGTTTCAGGGGCCTTTAAGCCAAGTCTCAAAAGAAGAAAAAAGAAGAGAATGAGATTATAAAGAAATAATGGCCAAGAATTTCCCATTTTAATGAAAGACATATACTTACAAATTCAAGAATCAGGAACCCCTACAAAAAAGAGATTTTAAAACTCCACTCCTAGGTATATTATGGCCAAATTGTTGAAAACCAAAGATAAAAACAAAATATCAAACTCAGCTAGGAAAAATATATTACATATAAGGGAACTATAATTCAAATGAAACTAACTTTTCATAAGAAACAATAAAAAAGAAATTAACATACTGAAATTCCTGAAACAAACAAAAAGTCAATCCAGATTCCTTTGTCAAAAAAACAAACAAATAAACAAACAAAACAGAGATTCTTCAAGATTGAAGTAAAAATTAAGGAAATTTCAGCTAAAATAAAACTAAAAGAATTCACTGCCAACAAAGTTACACTATAAGAAATGACTAGAAAATCTGGTCAAGACAGAGGGGTAGGTAAACACAACTTGCCTCCTTGCACAACCACAGCAAAAATACTAGACTACAAAATAAATATCACCTATAACTGTTAAAAAATCAAGCTGTATGGAATTCCAACAACCAAAGAATTAAAGAAGCCATATTCATCTAGAGAGATGGTGGGGCAGAGATGCAGAGATGCACAAACAGCCATGGAGGTATGAAGCCAGAATGGGTGGTCACCCACCCTCAGGTGGTAGATAAAAACTGGGAGGGATACCTCAGGAGCAAGGAATCCCAGCCCCACACTAGCCCACCACCCAGTAGGGTGCCAGTGCCAGAAAAATAAGACCCCATAACTTATGGCTGTAAAAACCAATGGAGGTTGGGATGACAGAAGAAAATGTGGGATTCTCTGGAGTCTTAAAGATCCCACAAAGGATTTAGGATTTAACACAGACTCACTCCCTGTGGGCTTTAGCCCTGGTGCAGCAGCTGGAAGAGCACCAGTGGCCATACAGGGAAAAACTGAAGTTTCTGGCATCAGGGTGAGTGCCAGGGGACAGCTTCCTCCTGGACAAAACTCCAGAGGCCAGGCAGCAGTATTGTCCCTTCCCCCACAACGAGCCACAGAGAGCCTCAGAAACTCCGTAAACCTGGTTCACATGTTATATGTGTTGCCTTGCCCTGGCAATTACCTAAGGCTTCACCCCATCCAATTTACCAGTGCACACTTCTCTACAATAGGCCATGCCACTAAGATAGGGAGTCAAAGCAGCTCTACTTAATACATAGAAACAAACACAGGGAGGCTGCCAAAATGAGGAGACAAAGAAATACTGCCCACCTGAAAGAACAGAACAAAACTCCAGAAAAATAACTAAAGAAATGGAGATAAGCAATCTCTTACATGCAAAAT
Organism: Noctilio leporinus; assembly: GCA_004026585.1. Classification (NCBI taxonomy): domain Eukaryota; kingdom Metazoa; phylum Chordata; class Mammalia; order Chiroptera; family Noctilionidae; genus Noctilio; species Noctilio leporinus. The sequence goes on along the minus strand of PVIW01005021.1, from coordinate 3,574 downwards.
TCAAAACACTGGTTATTAGGATGCTCAACGAGCTCACTGGATACTTCAATATATAAAAAAGATCCAGACAGAAATGCAGGTTACACTAAGTGAAATAAAAATTTACAGGGAATTAACAGTGGAGTGGATGAAGCCAAGAATCAAATCAATGATATGGAACATAAGGGAGAAAAAACATTCAATCAGAACAGCAAGAAGGAAAAAGTAAAACGAGGATAAGCTACGGAGCCTCTGGGACAACTTCAAACATACCAATATTTGAATCATAGAGGTGCCATAAGGAGAAGAGGAGGAGCAAGAAATTGAAAACTTATTTGAAACATTAAAGAAAACTTCCCTACAAATCCAGGAAGCAGAGTCTTATACAATGGACACCAAGAGGACCACACCAAAACACATCGTAATTAAAATGCCAAAGGTTAAAAATGAAGAGAGAATCTAAAAAGCAGCAAGAGTAAAGCAGATAGTTACCCACAAATAAGTCCCCATATGACTTTCAGCTGACTTCTCAAAAGAAACTTTGCATTTTGAGTTAGTGTTTGTAAAAGGGGTGAGGTTTTGGTCTTTACTTTCTTACCTCTGGCTACTCCAATACCATTTGTTGAAAAGACTATCTTTCCTTCATCGAATTGTTTCTTGCACTTTTGTCAACATGGGTTGGGAAAAAATATAGTACAAGGGCAGAGACAAGTAAATAACTATGGAGGAAATGATTTTTTGAATTTCTGTTGTACATCCACAGGTTCCTAGACACACTACTGCCCCCACCAATAAAAAAAGAAAAGCAAAATCCAAGATATATGTTTTTTAAAAGGAACCCAATTTAAATACAATCTAAAGCAAAAGGATGAAAAAGGACATAACATTCTAATTCCTACCACAAAAAAAGATAAAAGTAGAAGTACTGATACAAGTAAATTTCAGATCAAAGAATATTAAGAGTTAGTCATTGCATAATGATAAAGAGGTCAAATTATCAAGGTGACATGGCAAACTTTAATATTTCACATCTAATAACAAAGATTGAAAATACGTGAAGCAAGACCTGATAGTACTTCAAGGAAAAGTGAACAAATCCATAATTTTAGTTGGAGATATAAACATATTTCCACTCATTAGTATACTAAGTAGATAGAAAATATGTAATACAGCACAATTAAGTAACAAGATTAATGAACTTTTATCTAATTGACATTTATAAAACAATCCACCCAACAACAGCAGAATAAATATTTCAAGTACACATGGGTCACTGAATAAGGGAAAACAGTCAGTGCCTTAATGCAAGTCCAAATAAATTTAAAATAATCCAAGTCATATAAAGCTTTCTAACAATAATGTAACTAAATTAAAAACAAAACAAAAATATCCGGATATCCAAAAATTGGAAACTAAATCACAAACTCCTAAATAACTCATGAGTAAAAAATAAAATCTAAAGGGAAATTAGAAAGCATTTTATTGAAAAAAATGAAAATGAAAATAAGACATACAAAATTTGTGAAACACAGTTAAAGCAGCAATAGGAAGCCAATTTAGATCCTAAAATATCTTTCTTAGGTTAGAAGAAAGGTCTCTAATCAATGACCTCAGCTTCCATTTCGAAACTAACTGGTAAAGTAGGTACAAGTACTATCCTTTGAAAACTACAAACAACTACTGAGTGATTGAGTACTCCATGTTTCTAAGCTCTGGCACTAATGACATTTTGGTCCAGATTAATCCTTTGTTGTGGAAACTTGTCTTGTGCACTGCAGCTGCAGGCCATGACAGTCAAAAATGTCTCCATACATTGCCAAGTGTCCTGGGAAAAGCAAAATTTCCACCAGTTGAGAGCCACTTCCCTAAAAAAATTGAAGAGATATATCTTCTTCATAGGTCAAAAAACTCCATGTTGTTTTTTTATTGTATTTTATTAATTATGCTATTACAGTTGTACTGACTTTTCCCCTCTTTGCCCCTTCCCACCCAGCACCCTCCCGCTCCTTCAGGCAACACTCCCCACTGTCAATTCCGTAGATTCAATGCATTCCCAATCAAGACTTCAGCAAAGTTATTTGTAGAAATTAATATTGATTCTAAATGTCATAAAAAACTGAAGTATATAGAACATCCAAAACAATGTTGAAAACGAACATAGTTGAAAGACTTACACTATCTGATTTCAAAATTCACTACAAATCTAATTGAAATTGTTTAGGATTTTGCACAAAATAAATATTGATGGAGCAGAACAAAGTCTAGAGATAGATCTATGTATATAGGCATATCTAGTAAAGTGATTTTCAATGAAATGCATAAAAATTCAATGGAGAATTCAATAAATGGTGCTAGAATAACTGAAACATCCATAAATACAAATTTAACTTCAGTCCATACCTTATGTTATATATAAAAATTAACTCAAAATTAATCATAGACTCTAAATGTAAAACCTAAAACTAAAACTAAAAAACTCATAGATACAAGATTAGGAGAAAATCTCTGTGAACTTAAATTGGGAAAAAAATTATTAGAGATTACACTAAAAGCATGGTCCTTAAAAGAAAACAAAAAATCACTTCTTCAAAAATCATTTCTCCCACAAAAGATAAAGTATTCCTAAATCATATATCTGTTAAGCAATTATATATATGCAGAATATATAAAGATGTCAATAAAGATTTAAAGATATTTTAAGAACACACCCACAAAAAGGATAGATACATAAATGTATACAGCTGTTTTATTCACAGTAGCCCACAACTGGGAACCTCTTACATACATATCCATCTAACAGTGAATGTGGTATATCCATTTAATGGAATACTACTCAGCAATCAGAAGGAATTGCTGACACACAAGACAATGATGAATCTCAAAAGCATTACACTATGTAGAGTTACACACAAGAATATGGTTCCATTTATAGGAAATTCTAAAATAGGTAATCTATGTATAGTGACAGTTCAGTGGTTACCTGGGGCCTGAAAGGTGAAAAGGGAAAGGAGGCAACTGGGGAGTGATTGATTGCAAAGGTTATGAAGAAACTGCATAGGGTGACAAAAATTTTACATTTAACACAGGTGCATTGTATTCTACATATGTTACACCTAAACAAAAATAATAATGAAAAAAAAAGATTTTGGACTCACAAGACAAAGGCCTGGAATTCCACCCTATCTAACTTACAGCCTCTGTCTTCCTCAAGGCCTATAACTCCCTTGTGCCCCAGGCACCTGTGTCCTCACACAGGAAGAGGGACGCAGCCAACATCCCAGGCACCTGTGTCCTCACATAGGAAGAGTGATGCAGCCAACACCACATGGTGAGGTGAATGTAGATGTGAAAAGACATTAACTGATAAGTTATAAGCAGATACTAATATTACTGACACACAAAAACCTTTTATAGCATAGTTTTTACCTTCTATTTCTATTTATAGTAAGTTGTTTCTTTCCTAAACAATCCCAGAGTAACTAAAAAAATTAAAACATAATGACTTTGAGATGTTTCTTTTTTTCAAGTTTTTATAAAGGTTTTATTAGATGTGAATTAAATTTCCTCCAAACATTTTGTCTTTTTTTTTTTTTTT